>JAOEGS010003040.1:0-14980 GCA_025447755.1 Corythornis vintsioides | reverse complement strand
GCGGGGCGGGGCGGGGCGGGCGGCCTCTCGGCGGGGCAGCGCGGGTGGACGCGGGCGAGCGGCCCGGCGGCGCCGCGTGCTTCGGGCCGGGGCGGGCGGCTCGCGGGGCTTCCGGGCCTGGGCGGGTCGGCGCGGCCTAACGGCGTCTGTCGCATCTCCGCCGCAGCCCCTCCGCCGCGCCATGCCCTCGGACCTGGCCAAGAAGAAGGCGGCCAAGAAGAAGGAGGCGGCCAAGGCCCGGCAGCGGCCGCGCCGGGCCGCGGAGGAGAACGGCGATGTTGCGACCGAGCCGCAGGAGGTCCGACCCCCGGAGGCCAACGGAACGGCGCTGCCAGGTGAGAGGCGGCCCTGCTGTGGTGCCTGCCCGCTGTGCCGGACGGTGCCTGTCCGGTGTCCGTGCCCCTGCCAGTGCCGTCGGTGGGGTCAGCCCGGGAGCTCCGTGCTTTCGGCGCTGGGAGTGTGTAGCCAGGGCTGCTGTCAGACGGGACCGTAAGACGCTCGGCTGCACCCACCGCTTAGTAAACGGGGACGTCTGTGCCCCTCACACAGACTCCCCGGAGGGCACGGGCACGCAGCGCTGGGCCGGCTGCAGGGTCTGTCCAGGGGCCGGCAGGACACCTCCGGCCGTTCGCAGGGTCTCTGTGAGCTGTGCGGGTGAAAGATCTCCCGGGCCCTCATTTGCGGGGCGAGGATGGAGGCTGCTGGGGGTGTCATTTCCCTCTCAAGCAGGTAATGTCTCTGTCTTCTGGTACTTGATGCCCAGACTTGTCTGTGGGGTTTTGTTGGTTTAGGGTTCCCCACCCCCCGCTGCAGGAACCGCTGTAGTGTCAGAGTTCTTACTGGTATTGCTGTGACCCTCTGTCCGCTGCGCGGTCCTTATCTGTATCTCCTGGATCGAGAGCCGAGAGCCCGGCCGGTTCAGCGAGAGGGGCACTCCCTGAAGGGAGGAAGCAAAGGGAGCGCTCCGTAGAGGGCGGATTCGGGTCCTCACTTTGCCCGCCTGGCAGCCGCAGGCGCTGGGCACACCGGCTTTATCCAGGCTCAGCCCGCAGCGCCTTAAGAGTCGCTCGATGTGTGACAGAGACCCCAGCAGCCGCAAACTCGGCGGGCACAGGGCGGGCAGAAGGGCCGTTCTCCGGGGGGCTCCGCGGTCCCCGGGCACGCTCCCGAGAGCCGGGCTGTGGGGCCCAGGCCACAAGCGGGACCCCGAACGTGGCTCCGGCCGGTGCCGGCGGCTGGGCCCTGGGCCCGGGAACTGGGCGCCGCTCGGGCCGAGCCGGCCAATCGCCGGCCGATCCCGCCGCTGATTTGCATACCGCGTTCCTATTGGCGGAGCCCGGGACGCCGCGGCGGGGGCTTTTGGCGCGGGAGCGGCGCTGGGGAGGGTGGTACCGCCGCTGCTCCATGGCGGGTCGCGGGCAGAGAGCTGCAGGGCACCGGAGGAGCTGCCTCGCCCTCAGCTCGCCCATCCCGCCCTCTTGTCGGTGCTGCCCCTGCTTTCAGTGGGTGTCCCGTTGATTTTTTTTTGTGCCAGTGCGCTTGGTGTATTTTGTTCCTTTTTGAATAGTGCTTGTAATGCAGATGATGCAGCATGTTGTTTGGGCCCCTAACTCCCAGAAGGACAGTGAGGGCCAGAGAAGGAGAATGGAGCTGGGGAAGAGTCTGGAGCAGGAGTGTGGGGAGGAGCAGCTGAGGGACCTGGGCTGGTTGAGCCTGGAGAGAACGAGGCTCAGGGGAGATCTTCTCATTCTTGACAACCCCTGACAGGAGTTTGGAGCCAGGAGGGTCAGGCTCTGCTCCCAAGGAACAAGCACCGGGACAAGTTGAACTTGGTGGCCTGAAAGGTCTCTTCCAACACAAATAATTCTATGGTTCAGTAGTAGTGATTCTGCCAAGTGAGTGACTTTGCTGGGGTGCTGGATGTGGACAGCCAGACTACTGTCCCTCACTGGCCTAAACTCAGAACAGCCTGAACTCCAGGTGTGTGCTCTGAGCAGCTGGATCATTGCTGAGCTCCTCATAGCTATTTTCTCCTTAAAATGGCAATGTCTCGCCAAGGAGTGAAGATTGGACCGTAACTCAAGGCTGCAACAGGTCAGCAGGACAGGGAAGATTTGCTTGTGCTGCAGGAGGAAGGAGGAGGGCCTGCATATTAGCTTCCCAAAAAATTGATAGGACCTATTCCAATCCTGCTGCTTCTCTCCTCTCAACTGTCTCTTCATTTATTTTTTAGACAAGTTTTCTTTTGGCTAACCTTTTCCTAAGGTAGCAAGGAGTACTTTGTATGTTCTCTTCCCGTTCCAGTCCTTCCTGCAGTGAGGGTTAGTCCCATTGTGGTCAGTTGTTCTGGCTCTTGCCTAGTACTAATTGTCATATTTTATTTCACGAGCCCATGGAACCTTCTGTTAGACCACATATATCTACCTCATAACCTGAAAAACTGCATTGCATCTGCATCTCCTCAACATTTCTGTAGAAACGGGGACATGGGAGGTTGTTTTGTGGCCCTGAGCTGATTGGCACAGGGGCTTGTGGCTTCTCTTGTGCTTGTCGATCAGTAACAGCTCTGGTCTGTCCCCTCATCTAGAGGTGGATGCTCTTACAAAGGAGCTGGAGGACTTTGAACTGAAGAAGGCTGCCGCCCGTGCAGTGACAGGAGTGCTGGCTTCCCACCCCAACAGCACCGATGTGCACATCATTAACCTCTCGCTGACCTTCCACGGCCAGGAGCTGCTGAGTGACACAAAGCTGGAGCTGAACTCAGGGAGACGCTATGGCCTGATTGGACTCAATGGGATTGGTAAGATGGGGGGGCACTGGTGGCTGCTGCCTGGGGTGTCTGGAAGATGCTGTGTTGCTGGGAAGATGCGGGTGGCCAGAAAGGCTGCTAGGCAGATGGGGATGGGACACCCCAGTTTCCATTCTCCCATGTCCCCACCAAGGGGTTGCTGGACTGAGTATGAGGTTGTTTTCTGGCACTGGACTGTTCATTTGAACCTGTTTTTGTAGGGATCTCTCAATCTGACCAGTTCCTGTTTGCAGGGTCTTTTTAGCAGTCAGTAGGCCCAGTGCTGGTACTATTGGTCAAAGAACTTGCTCCCTGCTCTTCCATACTGAGAGCGTGGTTGGCCTGGATGGGAAAACTGCTGTGTGGTCCCTGGAGAAGGCAGTGCTCTGCGTGGAGAGATGCAGGATGTGCCAGTAACTGAGCAAGCTCTAGGTAAAGAGTGACCAGCTGGTTTCACTTTGAGGAAAGCACTCGGGTTCTCTGAGGGCATTTCTTCATTAGGGATCTAGAGTGAATCTAGGGTCCTGGTAGCAGATACCTGCCCTAGTTGGACAGCGGGAAGTGTACAGTAAAGTGCCTTAAATCTGGGCAAGGGCTGAATGGTAGTGGTTTCCAAAGAGCTTCTTCATGTCTCAGTCCCATCCGTGGGGTAGTGAGCAGTAGTGTCTAATTCTTCTGTCCTCCTGGGTAAGAAATTCCTAAGGATTTTCTGGTGTTGGAAAGGAGGGAGGCAGTCAATGGGATCTGACTGCATCTCATCCGTTTCTGTGACACTGTCTCACTGAATGCAGTGTTTAATTGTGGAGTCTCTCTGCACACAGGGAAATCCATGCTTTTGTCAGCCATTGGGAAACGAGAAGTACCCATCCCAGAGCATATTGACATCTACCACTTGACCCGAGAGATGCCTCCCAGTGACAAGACCCCTCTGCAGTGTGTGATGGAGGTGGATACAGAGAGGGCCATGTTGGAACGAGAGGCAGAACGTCTGGCTCATGAAGATGGTAAAGCTTCTATGAGTCCCTGTGGACAAGAGACATTTATTTCCTCCATTTCCCTCCCCGCTGAAGAAAAAGTCTTACTTGGGTTCCTTGGCAGGGTTTTCACATGCTGTGGTACCTCTTTCCCTCAGCTGCCCTGTACTAGCTGACAAGTCCTGTGAGATTACACTTCGAGTGAAATTGTTCCGTGTAGCTTAAGAAGTGTCTCGGGCTCTGGAATGGAGGGGGGTGAATAGTGGCAAAGCAGATGGAGCTCTCCCATCTATACAGAGGTGCAGCTGAGAGGTTTCTTGGTAGCAGTGCTGACAGGCAGGCTCTCTTTCAGCGGAGTGTGAGAAGCTCCTGGAGTTATATGAACGTCTGGAGGAGCTGGATGCTGACAAGGCAGAAGCGCGGGCTTCGCGCATCCTTCACGGCTTGGGGTTCACACCAGCCATGCAGAGGAAGAAGCTGAAGGACTTCAGTGGTGGCTGGAGAATGAGGGTGGCTCTTGCTAGGTGAGTGATACACTGCCTGCTGCCTCCCAGGAGAATGCCAGCCTGCTCCTGACTCTGCAGAGCCACAGTCACAGCTCTGTGAAATCAGGGCAGAGCTGAGAGGCTTTGGGTTGCCATGTACCCAATGCTGTCATCTCCCCTCTCCTTTCAGAGCCCTCTTCATTCGGCCTTTCATGCTGCTGCTCGATGAGCCCACAAACCATCTTGACCTGGATGCCTGTGTGTGGTTGGAGGAAGAGCTGAAAACGTAAGTGCAAAGGAGTTTGCTGCTGCTGTGGATTGTTCCTCTGTTTCAAGTAACTGTAGTATCTGCCTGTGTCAGTTCCATCTTGTTCTAGGACGTTAGGTGACTATTGTAAACAAAGGTAAAATGTTAATGCAAAAAGCTTTGGAATAGTTCTGAAGCTTAGATTATTGGGGTTGTGTTTAAAAGGACTATTGTGAGAAGGGCTGTTGCTTATCTGCCAGTTGCCAGAGGAGGAGAAAGAGCAAGAAAGAGATTATTTTCTTCACCAAGATGCCAAGAAGCCTTTATTTATTAATTTACAGCTCATTTTATATCCTTTTAACTTAAAGATAATTGGACAAGAAGCCAGCTACCCCCTGGGGTGATTGGCTGGGGTGCCACAACACCCATAGTCAAAACATCTTTCTACCGTTTTACAAACAGCTGCCACCAAGATCACAGCTGGTGGGAGTCTTTGTGATCCAACAAGAAAGAAAATTCCATGCAGTAGTTCCTCGCAGGTGCTGGCCTGTACCACAGTGAAGGCAAGCAGCAAGGGTTGAAACTGATTCAAAGTGTGATGCCAGTGGAGTCTGTGGCATCAGTAGCACTAGTCCTGGACCACAGGGGTGGCCAGCTCTTGACTATTTATGAAGTCAGGTGAAGGCTGTCTTACAGTGAGGAGTATTTTAACACAGCAGTATTTGCTTACAGCTGATTCATTCCGAATTTCCCAACACACCTCCAAGGCTGATACCTTCTTGTTCTTAATCCACCTGTAGGCAAGAGAGACCCGGTGTATGTAAATCCTTTGTCACCATCAGCACACAATAATTATTTTCCTAGCTCAGTATCTGATCACTTCTGTGGTCCTACAGGTTCAAGCGGATCCTTGTGCTGATATCCCACTCCCAGGACTTCTTGAATGGTGTCTGCACCAACATCATCCACATGCACAACCGCAAACTGAAGTACTACACCGTGAGTAAATGGTGGCCTGTGCAACTGGCAGAAGAAGAGGAGCTGTTCTCTGGGCATGTCTGATGCTCTATGGTCTCTTTCCAGGGAAATTATGATCAGTATGTAAAGACTCGCTTGGAGCTAGAAGAAAACCAAATGAAGCGCTTCCACTGGGAGCAAGATCAGATTGCCCACATGAAGGTATCTGGCTATCTGCATGAATGTCTCTCTACCCATGCAGGTGGGCATCCCTGTACCTCCTCAGTCTTGTTATTGTGTCTTTTGGCTAAGTCTGTGCTTTTTTACAGAATTACATTGCACGATTTGGTCATGGTAGTGCCAAGCTGGCCAGGCAAGCCCAGAGCAAGGAGAAGACCCTTCAAAAAATGATGGCTTCTGGCCTGACAGAGAGAGTTGTGAATGATAAGGTACACTCAGACATGGGATTGCATCTAGAGATCAGTACTGGAAATATGGGATAGATGAGTGGGATGATCTTTAGCTGTTGCAGGAATGTGAGCTGGGAGCAATGATGGTACACCCTTCCCGAGACCAAGGATGGCTGTACCAAAGATAGTGTGATGCTGGAGAGTGGAAATATCAGGAGTCATTTTCTAGAGGGGAGAAGGTGATTTATCATATCAATAAGGGTATTTTGCAGACATAGAAATCAGAAATTAATGTCTACTAGTTGGAGAAGATGGAGGATGGTCAGAGCAACTCCTGCTTGCTTGAGGAGTAGAAGTTCATATTTGCTTCAAGGGACAAGAAACAGGGACTCATTAGCCAGCACATGAGCTTGCAGGAAAGTGGTCAGAATAAATCTGAGTTGATAGAGGGGTTCATAAAATGTCACTGTCTGGTGCCTCGGTCTACAGATGATGTTTGCAGCGAGGCATGGTTGTACCAGAATAACTGAGTTGTCTTGTGCTCGAGGGTGTCTAACAAGTGTCTATTCTGTGTCAACAGACTCTGTCATTCTATTTCCCGCCGTGTGGGAAAATCCCCCCTCCTGTCATCATGGTGCAGAATGTCAGCTTCAGATACACGAAGGATGGGGTGAGTGTGGGGAGTGTGCACAGGCTGTGTAGACATCTGTCCCTGCTTTCTTTGGCAGCCTGAGGCTTTTGGCCAAGCTTTCTGGCCAAACTGAGGCATGTGATGAGTGAATCAAACTTCTTGGCAGTGTTAATGCTGAGTCTGTTGAGGACAGAGCATTACAGGTGCAGCATGGAGGTTCTGGGTGGTAGTGGAAAGGCATAGTATGTGTAATTATGTTTGTGATTTGCAGCAATGGATCTATAATAACCTGGAGTTTGGGATTGATCTGGATACCCGGGTAGCTCTTGTTGGACCCAATGGAGCTGGAAAGTCAACACTGCTGAAACTGCTCACAGGAGAGGTATGTTCCCCACATCACCTGCCCTGTTCTGGACCTTTATTCTTGAGGCATTCTTCAACAAAACTGCACTTAATTGACAGAGCACTCCAGTCAAATCCTAAGGTCTGTCTGCAGTATAGAGCTTTTTCTCTGATACTATCTGTTCAGGCTGTCTGTGCTAGAACAGAGATGTCTGGATTCTGTATTTCTGGCATACAGCAAAGGGAGGGATTTCCTGCTGAAATGCTTTTATAATTCTTTACCTTTCTAGCTGCTGCCCACAGATGGGATGATTCGCAAACACTCACATGTGAAGATTGGTAGATACCACCAGGTAGGCTCTACAGCGGCTGTGGGGGACATTAAATTCTGAGGAAAAACCTGTCAGGAGTGAGGAAACCTGCCCCTCAATTTTTGCTTCTAAGGCCCTTCCCACTGTTGCCCTTCTGTGCCTGGAGATGGGCAAAGGGCTCTAGCAAATGTACTTACCCCAGAAGGAGATTTGTTGTGGTCCTCTTTGTTTAGTTTCTCACCCTTGATGGGAGAAGTTGTTGCCTTGTGTTTGGTGGTAGATAAGCCTGATCTTGTGTAGCCGTGCTGCTGCTCCTGAAATGGGAGCCCCGCTCCCTAATAGTTCATCAAGGTGGCTACACTGTATGTAGGGTTCTTGGCTCTGCTGTTCTGCTGCTCAGCTGGTACCAGAGGTGTATACAGGGGAAGTGCTTTTGGCCGTGACGTGTGCGATCTGCACAGGCTGAACATGACTTCTCTTTCAGCACCTGCAAGAGCAGCTGGATTTAGACCTCTCACCCCTGGAGTACATGCTGAAATGCTACCCAGAGATCAAGGAGAAGGAGGAGATGAGAAAAATCATTGGCAGATATGGTCTGACGGGGAAGCAGCAGGTAAGTGTGAGCTGTTAGATTGCTTTTGGCTCATTGGGGAAGTAGAGGTGCTTCATTTTCTGTTGTTCTGCTGATGTCTGAGGGTGTGATGCAGTATGCAGCATGGCACACCACAGCATCAAAATGCATCTCCATCTCTGAAATTGGAGAAAAAAATAACTCATGGCTCATAGGCTTTGCATTGCAGCAATGCGTGGGTTGGAATTCTCTTCAGAATGCAGGTGAAGACAGATTGTGGATAGTGCTGGAGCTGAGCGATTTTTGATTGTAACTTGAAACAGTTGTCTCACCTCTTACTTCTGAGGTGAATACTAGGCAGAAGGGTAGAATAATTAGTGGCACTCTAAATCCAAATATGATGTCCTCCTGTATGACAGACAGGTGTTGTCCTCATCACTGCAGTTCAGCGCTGATTTTTACATTGTTCTTCCCCATTTGTTGTTCCCCATTTGTCACTCCAGAAGCTGAGAGTAGCTTTATGGTTGTGTTAGGATGCAGTGAACATGAGTCACATCTTGGTTAACTCTCGTTTGGAGCCTTTAACACAACTGGGTCTTGCTGTGGACACTCCTCCAGAAGCCCTTGGAATTCCCATGTTCTGCTGGTGACACCAGCTTGGTCTATGTCTTGAGCTGACTAAACTTTGTTCTCTTGCAACATCCAGCTGCTGGAAACAGTGTGAGGTGTGAAATGTTTGGTGGTCAGTCAGGGTGGCAGTCTGTCATTCCCTGCAGAGCCTCGAGCAGTATGTGTTTGTCAGGTGAGCCCCATCAGGAACCTCTCCGATGGGCAGAAGTGCCGCGTGTGCTTTGCATGGCTGGCCTGGCAGAACCCTCACATGCTGTTCCTGGATGAGCCCACCAACCACCTCGACATAGAAACCATAGATGCTCTGGCAGATGCTATCAATGAATTTGAAGGAGGAATGATGCTAGTCAGCCATGACTTCAGGCTGATCCAACAGGTAAGAAAACTAGTGAATTTTGTCAGAGCACCTTCCTAACACTTTTATTTAAGTAATTAAAGCAAGTTGTTTTCAACTGAGTGACTCCTAGTCATCCCAAAAAGATGTGTGAGTGAAAAAAGTAACTGGACACAATTTCCTTGCCATGTTCAAGTGAAACAATCACTGAGCTAGCATAGGAAAATCTTAGGTGCATGAAAGTAAAAAAATACCCCAGAATTCTAAAAAGTGAGGAATAAGTGAAATGGAAAACATGACACACTGTGGAGGCCTCAACTAGACGTTTTAAAATTATGCTGGAGTAGTTCTGGTGCAGCTCTTTATTGCTCAGTCTGCACAGGCAAAGGAGATTTCACCACGTACACACAAATGTTAAGTGCTGATTTATTGGCTGTAGTTTTGTCTGCAAGTTCAGGTATAATTTTATTTTTCAGTGTGTTATATTCAAGTAGTTCAGGTCAAGAACTTTTTTTCAGTGCCCAATTTAGCAGTAAGGACTCTCCTTCTTAGTCCATGAACAAAAAAAAAAAAAAATCAAAGTTGAGGAGTTAAGGATTTTTAGTTCTAAAATCTTGTATAAAATATGCAGAAAACACCAACTATGTTACTGCAGATAATTTTCGTTAGTACTTCTTCTACTTCAGAGACTATATTTCCCCTAATACAATTTTGGTATAATTGTAAGATGTAATTCTGTAAACCTCTCCTTGTCCTCCCCGTGTGCTCACTTCCAGGTGGCACAGGAGATCTGGGTCTGTGAGAAGCAGACAATCACAAAGTGGCAAGGGGACATCCTCGCATACAAAGAGCATCTCAAGTCGAAGCTGGTGGATGAGGATCCACAGCTCACCAAGAAGACCCACAATGTGTGAGAGATGGAGCTGTCAGGTGGACTGACAGTGGCCAATGTGACTCGCCCATCTGCCAACCAGAGTGGGCTCTGCTGCTATCTCTGGCTGTGTTCTAGGATTGCTGCAATACTGCTTCCCCTCGACTTGCCTTGCACCTCTGTGTCTGGACAGAGCTCTTCTCTCCTGATCTGGCTATGACTGGGCAACTATTTCCATATATAGATGATGTCCCACCTGACCCAGGCCTTGGAATCTAACATCCTGGGGCCGTGGCAGTGGCAGTTAGGGTGTCTGAGCTGCAGTGATGCAGAAGTGGAGACCCCAGCCCAGCTTCTCCTGCCTCTTCCTTCCCAATTTCTGCTTCCGTTTAGATATTTCACTTAAAACTCTGGCCTTGGTTTGTTTTTAACTATTATTTAACAGTGTAATTAACAGATCTGCCTGAGAATCCATCAGTCAATAAAGAGGGAAGAACAATCTTGTCTTGTTTTGTGACCCACAGAAGTTACTGGGGCATGCTGGGGCAAACCAGCTAGTGCAGAGCTTTGAGCAAGGAGGCAGAGCCCTTTCTTCTGGTGTGAAGGTTTAGTTCTTCAGTACTACCACAGTTAGGATTGGAACCTGTGAGATGTGGCAAGCGGTGAGCACTGGGCTCTGGAGGTACAGAGCAGTGAGTAGGATCTTCACACCACAGAGACCTCTACTAAGTAAGAGTGTTACTGGATTTTCCAGATAGTGGCAGAAGGGGGAGCACACAGAATTATTTTACTGTTGGTAGATAAAACTTGAGGGTTCTGAAGACTGGCAGTGAAAGAGAACACAGCACAGGGTGTTCTCTACAACTGTTGCTTCGCTGTGTGCTTTTCCCTTCACCTTAAATCATATGAATCTAATAATAAGACTCAATAGTTTATGAATTTTGGACTATGAGTTATTTGTTCCTTGCAGGTTTAACTAAATAACACTAATCAACTAAAGTAACATTTAGTTTTGTTCTTAATAACAACTTTTCTCTTTTTTAAGTTGGTGTTTAATCCTCATCCAGTGCCACAGAAGCTTGAATAAAATATGTGGTTTTCCTGTATCTTTAAAACAATTTAAAGGTACTGAAGAAAAAGGTAGCAAATCAAACCAAATAGCTTCTTATGATCATGAGTTCTCAATTACTTCTGACAGATGACAATGACTGCATTTGTCACATGAAAGGTTCATGTAGCCCAGTGACCTGTTCCAACACATGTTGACAGGCAGATTGAAGACCGGACAAATACATGGTAGTTGTGAGTGCTGCTATAGAACAGCACACACCACATATCATCCGAAGGGCAGATGTCACAATGGCAGCTCCTTCCAGGAGACAGTGCAAAACATTCAGGTTTTTCGGTTTTTAGCAATGATCTGAGAGGAGAGGGGAAAAAAAAATAAGTACTTTCCAAGAAAATAGTGCAGATTAGTGTAAATGCTGTTAAAGGTCAGTAGAAAATCTAAACTGCATTGAAAGGTCACTTAAATTAGTGTAGTACTCAGTGATGGACTAAAAGCAACCCACAGATAAGTAGTTGCTGTAAAGGCTGAAACAAAAGCTGACACAATAACAGATTAATTCCTGTGTTTGCTCATTCTTTTCTGTAGGTTTTTTAAAGATTTTGGTAAGTTGAAAAGGGTTGCAAAGAAGCTGTGAGAATAGGGCGGGCTAGAGCTGTTCATTCTGCTCTTCCTTATTCTCAGCAAAGACTTGGCAACAACTGCTACCCCTACATTTCAGATCTGTGAGTTGACAGGGTGGCAATAATAAAGGCAGGTAATAAATAGAGTTCTTTGGGAGTGGTAAATCCTGATAAGGGCCTGGGAACTATGGGATGACAGGAACAAGAGGTATCAGAGCAGGAAAATTCTTGCTGATGGAGCAAAGAGGAGAAGCACGTTCCCTGTCTGCTGCTGCGAAGGGAGAGGAGCTTTGCAGGTCCAGACTGGACCGGAGGTCATAGCAGGCCAGGATGTGTGAAGGAATATGCTGTATCAGGCTTGTATTTCAGCCTGGGGTGGGTTTGTTAGTGCTGGAGCAGCTCTGGCAGCCATACACGCTGGAGTACAACTGATCTATGTGAGGGACACTCATGAGCTGGCAAGTGGCATCCTGAAGTGTCTCTGCTAGAGCTTTTCTGGTCATGTACAAAAGCAAAACTATACTTAGGTAAATTATGAGAATTGCTCCGTAGGTGGTAGGGCCATTTCTGTGAAATACATGGCCTAGAACCTCTGCACCATTATTCCTGCTTGGAGTCTGGTAGTGGCTCTAACACAGCTACAGCCACAAGTGGCAGATACTACAGCAAGAGCAGAGTTGTGGGATTACCTTGTCTTTGTGTTGTGAGTCCTTCCATCTGCTACACAAACAGCACACGGGTGGGCCGAGCCTGGCACAGGCTGCAGCGTGGGCATCGTGGGCAGCCTCCAGCACACACGGCCCCGGGAAGCAGGAGGCAACTCCCCAACTCTGGGAGTTCACCTGTCACTGCGCTGTGGATGAGCCTCTGCCCTTGCTATGTGACAGCTCCTTGTGCTTCATCCCGAGTGACCAGTCGTGGCTCCCTGTCTACCAAAGGGCTCCCTTCTAAAGCATGTTTTGTTGGCAAAAACAGCAGTGTGTGTAGCTGCTGGTGCTGGGCAGAGCTGCCAACAGATCCTCCAGCACGAGAGCACCTTTGTGCGCCGTGGCTGGCTGAAAAGGTCAAACAGTTTCAGTCACTGAACAGTTCCCTGCAACATGAAGATCTCAGCTATTTACTGCTCTGAACATCAGTGGGTGGGTGCAGTGTACATCGGCTGTGAAGCGCCTGTGCTGTTCCTTGGCCATGCATGGTCTCTTACAAAACAGAAGTGGTGAGGTTGCCTGGTCCTTATTCCCAGTATGAGTTACCCACCAGCATCTCTTGACGTTGACATCACAGAACATGTCACTGCTGTTCCTAGAAGGATCCTGCTACCCCATATCTCCAATACTCAAGGCCATTCCCCTTCACAAATGTGCCAACCTGACCATTCCAGCATGTCCCACCTGATCACTACTGTTTCAGTTCTTGAGTGTAAAAAGCCCTCCTATGATACTTAGACTCCATTTGTTGCTGTGACATTTATTTGCCCTGAGGGTGGGTGATCAGGTGCCTCCTGATGAGTTCAGGCCTAGAATAAAACTAAATCCAGTGCAAGGCTGTTGGCTGTACAAGCACTGGCAGAGTGGTGAGCAGGTCTCCAAACCCCATTCTGGGAAGATGTGATTTGCTGGGGATATGCCAGGAACCTATGCCCGGGAGCAGGGGACTGTGAGGGCAGCACAGAAGTGCCAGCATTCCCCCTCCGCGAGCATACGCTGGGGTTACATGTTGTGAGGCACCTGCTGTGCTACCAGGGAAGAGAAAGGCTGAAGGACAGGAAAATCTCTCTGAATTTTGTTTACTTCTCTACTCTGTTGATACTTTTTTTTTTTCTATTATTTTTATTTTTCCCACTTAGCTTAATTCCTGCATTGTAGTTACCACCACTGCGTGGTCGCCAGTTTCCAAACTGAACAAACTCATGCCCAGGATGTCAGCGCTGCCCTCAGTGACTCGTGCTGCATGCAGCCAGCAGGACTCCCACAGGAGGCTTGCTGAGACAGGGGGTGGTGCTGGCTCTTGGCATGGTTATAACAGTCATTCCATCACTAGACCAACATTCCCTCCAGTCACTGAATCCCCACTGGCTGCCCTACCTGTTCCATAGCCCAGAAATGGATCCACCCATTAAAGTCTGGAAGTAATACTTTGAGCACTCTGATTTTACACCCTTTCACCAAAACCCTGGGTGGTCCTGGGAATGGCTCTTCTCTAGCACTGCTTCCCCTCGTGGATGAAATACTACTGCTCTTGCTCACCTCTGTGCCCTAATTACCCTCAAACTTTTTCTTAGGTCTGAAAGTTTAATTGAATCAGTTCTTCCAAGCTCCTCTCAGGCCACCTGCCCTCCACTTAATGCAAGGTGGAACCATCAGTCACAGATGTGTGTCCATCCTGCTTCTCCCAGCTCACCTGAGGCAGTAGAGGCAGGTACTGCTGCCTGTGCTATATAATCAACCCCATGGCAGCTGCTGGTTGCTCTGCTGGAAGCTGAGATGAGTGGGGAAGGTGGGAAGAAACGTGGCCGTGCTCCAGCTTCTGGGGACAGGAGGTCCAAGAAGAAGCTTAAGAGAAAGGAAACTTACTCAGTTTACATCTACAAAGTTCTGAAGCAGGTGAGTAAATGTTTCTCTTCTGCTGGAAACTGCTTCATGCATAAAGCTACTTCTGCTACTTTGATGCATGTTAACCTTATAAAGAAAGGAAAATTTGGTATTGAGATGAAAAAAACAAGGGTGAGTGTGTACAGGAGAGCACCAGCTGAGTGCCAAAGGTGTATGTGTGGAGGTTGGACTCTTGGGATAGGAGGCAAGAGAGGGATCTGGGTCAGAAAGGGTTTCCTAGAGAGAATAAAATCTAATGCATAGCTCTGTCTGAAAAAAACTATAGTTGAGTAGAAGTCAAGAGAGCAAGACCAGCTGCTATGGGCCAAGGGAGTATTAAAATCTGCTAATTTCTGGGGGCAGTGGAGATGAGAGAATTTTGAGAAGCCATGAGCTGTCAAGGCCTCTGGGATCTGCACAAGTCTGTAGCCAGGACCTGACACATGGTGTGGGTATTTTCATCCCTTATAGGCTTCTTGTGTACTGGGCTCAGTGTGGAGGCTCTTGACAGCACATTCCCCAAGACAGCAAAGTATCGTGAGGGCCTCTTTTCTGTCTAATGCAAATGGCACTCAGCTTGAGACCCTCAGGGTGGCAACTGTGGGTCCCTTCGGGGTTAGAGCACCTTGCACGGAGCGGGAAGAGGGGGCCTGTATTTTGGAGGTCCCCCAGGGTGATGGGTGTGTGAGATGGTGCTCGGTTACTCTCTGGCAGGTGCACCCCGACACTGGCATCTCCTCTAAAGCCATGAGCATCATGAACTCCTTCGTCAACGACATCTTCGAGCGACTGGCGTCGGAGGCCTCGCGCCTGGCGCAGTACAACCACCGCTCCACCATCACCAGCCGCGAGGTGCAGACGGCCGTGCGGCTGCTGCTGCCGGGAGAGCTGGCCAAGCACGCTGTCTCCGAGGGCACCAAGGCCGTCACTAAGTACACCAGCAGCAAGTGACCGACCTGGCCGCAATAAAGTCCTTCTGCATCCACTGGGCCTGTCTGTCCTGGCGCGGCAGAGGGGAGGGTCGCGAAGGAGAAGGGGGGGGGGGGGGGGGGGGGGGGGGGGGGGCGGCCCCGGGGGGGGGCGGGGGGGGCGGGGGCGGTGGGGCCGGGGCGGGGGTGCCCGCGGGTCGGGGGGGGGGGAGGTCCCCCG
>JAOEGS010003039.1:0-15640 GCA_025447755.1 Corythornis vintsioides | reverse complement strand
TATTTAGCTACTTAGAAACTTTTTTCTTCTGCTGAGAGAGTGGTAAAAAAGTAAAGCTACCATTTCTATATAAAGCATAAAATTAAACTTTATACTAATTAAGAATATAAATTGATTTTTAAACTATATTTCTAATATATTGCAGATGTATTACTATTTGAATTGTAGATTATTTATTTCACATGTTTTTTATCACCTATAGTTATAAAATTGAGACAGAATCTGGGTTTTGAGAGCAGAGCTTCTTTCCCACTCAATTTGTACTCTGAATGTACATGATTAATGGAATGGTGTTCTCCTGCATCCTCAGACATTGCACTTTTCTCTGAACCTGGAAGGAAAATTCAAAGTCAGATTTTACGTAATTATCAACATTTAATTTTGGAATCCACCCATAAAGTCAAAGATACAAGTCATAATGTCTGAGTCAGAGCTCTGATGAAATAGCGGTGGGAATGAGGAAATGAGTCCACGTGCTTGGACTGGACAGATGTCTGTGGAACAGCAGTGGGAACAGTGAGGATTGTTTATATCCCATGTAACGGAAGACAAACTCAGAATGATACTGGAATGGCTTTGAACTTACTGTGGTCCTTCCTTCTTGAAACAAGAGTTGAATTTATTCCATGACCAAGTGATGACTGATTAAAACTGGGCCTAAAATTTAGCTAACATCACTAGTTTTGGGGGAAATTGGAAACACAAGGTATGAGAAATTGTACTGTACATGTGAAGGAAAGTGTGTTTACCATAGATGAGCTCTCATATGTTATTGTCCTGCCTGAACATCTTCACATTTCTTCAGTTTTTCATGATTTTATGCACTGAGACAGCCTTCCTGACATATCAGGTAACCTGCTGCAGAGCCAATCAAAAGCAACTTTCAGATTTTGAGGGTCCCAGGTGAATTGGCAAATCAGATTCTCACCTTCTGTCTTCATGCCATGGAACTGCTTGGGTACAGATCAGTCATCTATCCCTTCCACTGGCAGGACTATAGACTTTAACTATTATCTGTGCATTTGTAAACATATATGTTAATGTATACTGTAACATTTACTTTTGGTTTCTAATTTAGAGCTTATGTCCCCTATACAGGAAACATACTGCCCACTTCCAGAGGTCGATCAGAGCAGTCTGTATGCTCTGCTGAATGTGTAGAGAGGTATATTCTTAATTCAGTCATTTATTTACACTTGAAGATATGAAGTGGATACTCCAGAGAGCATCCAGACATAAAATTTTCTTTAGTTTCTAGTTAACAGACAATTTCACTGTAGCTTTTGTAGTATATCTTAGAAATTTTCTAGAGATGCTAGATGTATTACAAAGAAACTGTCATCAGTCAAAACTGGAATGTTTTTCAGAGTAGCAATTTCTGTGCTTGCATGTATGTAAGCTGATAGTACACTCCTCTGACAGTGTTTAATTTACAATTAATTTTCTGACTGAATTTGACAGAGCTGATCCTGATCAAACACATTCTCTTTCTTTACACAGATAGACCTATCTGAGCCAAGCCATTGCTTTCTGCTGTTAATGCGGTGCATAAAGACATGCTGCTACAGGCTTTCTCTGATGCATTTGGTGATGCACAGACATTATATAATCTTATAAAGACACAGCCTAATGATTTTCCTTATGTAGCAGACTGTTTAGGGTAAAACACAGGTGACTACAAAGATGTAAACCAAAGAAAGCATGGGATAAGGTGTCAGCATCAGACTGTTGCCTTCTATCAGTTACTTTGGACCTGAGGCAAACAGACATAACTTTTAGCAGATTTTAGGTGTATGATTCATCCTGCCTAAATGTATGTGTCTTTTATGTGCACCTCCAGTAATCCATGCAAAAAAAGGACCAAGTGGAAGAGTTTCCATGCTTTGTCATGAATTAGTACCAAAGCTGTAAAATTGCTGTAGCCTAAATTACATCATGAGTGTACATTTCTCCCACCTTTGCTTAATATGCCAAATCATCATGGCTTCCTGCGAAAAGAGAAATTCAGACAGATTGGAAAAGGTGCACTTGCTTGTTGCTCAGATGTAGCTAAGATTCTTGAGGGATTTGCTAGCTAAATACAATTTGAGCACAATATTCACAAATTTATTTTATTCTGTAAGCTGAACAAATGTGCAGGTTGATTATTTTTACCTCGAATTTGCTTTTAAAAACACCTTGTTACTCCCAAGGTGGGAGCAACACATTCTGACAGTGTCCTTTAACATCTGAAGGAACATTAAGAACGTAATAAACTAATGTTCTGTTAAATCAGAGTAACATTCAGCTAATGTGTGAGCCTTTGGATGTTCAAATACTTTATTCTTTCTTTTTGTAACAATATTTTTGCTTGCAGCACTTTAAGGAAAAGGTTTTTATTAGGTAGTAGATGAGAAATTACAGCAGTTGTACACAGCTGTGTGATGTAAAATTATGACACACCAGTGGGGAACAATAGGCTCCTGACACCTACTTTGATATACAGAAGGATGAAGTATGCAAAAGAATTTATCCCCGGAACAGCCCTCTAGATTAGCTCTCTATCTCTTGCACCATTTGTGAAATTTCTCACTTGGAATAATTATTTTTAAAGTTTGAACAATGTTTTCAATGTTAAATTTATGCATATGTCATTTAAGGTGTAGATTACTTTTTAGTATCATAAAAGCCCTAAAAGGAAGCATAAAGGCTCTTCAGAAGTAATTAATTTTATAAAAGGCATAAAATAAAATATAATTGGTTTTAATTAGTTACCTTTCTTTTGGACATGGAATTTCATTCACAGGTTTTCTTCAGTATTGGCAAATAAGACTCATTATCTTAAATTTTCTAATTAGACTTTTTTCTTTAGCAAAGACATGTCTGATGTACAGTTTTAGTATTTTAGTGTTATATTCCTGACTTCTAAAGAAATACAGTTTATCAACATGTGACAAGTTCTCCCAAGACTCACTGTCATATAAAATGCAGGCTTGAAAAAGTATTTTGATAATGCTATATAGCTACAAAGATTATTTAATAAAAATGCAGTAAACTGACCTTATATACTACTTGTAAGAGGATATATGTGTTTATGAAACAAACTGTAAAACAAATATGTAACAATAATTCATTTATGTTAAAGTAGTGAATTCTGTGGTACATGTGTTTATGTGTCTATGTTTAAATGGCTGGAAAAATATACAGTTGCTTAAAATGTCATTTAAGTATTTACAGTGTAGTAACAGTAGGTGTTTAACATGAATAAGCTGATTTTTTTTTTTTTTTGTGATCTCTGAAGTATTTTATATGTAGGGTTCATGTCATGAAGCCTACAAAGGTGTTTCATGATTTTTCATTAACTGTAAACAAGTTGAAGGTGTTGTTCAAGGAAACCAAAGTCATCTACACCAGTTAATAAATACTAGACATATTCTACAAAGCCATAAAGCCAAATGAAAAAAAAAAAAAGTGTCATGAGATCAGTCATCATATTCTCAAGTCTTGCTACCTCAGATTTTTTTTCTCCCTTTAAAAAAGCAGGCAAAAGAATACTTGTGTGTCAAATTGTGAATCAATCTATCAATATTTTTAAAGTCTTATTTGTAATGTTCAGATTATTTTTGTTAACTAACAGCTTGTCATGGAATCAACACTTGTGTTGTACTGATAGTGCTAGGATGGGATTATCATGTGGCAAAATTAAAGGTTTTTAATATGAAAAAATAACTGAATTTTCCATCTTGTAGGGAAAGCCATATCAGCTAGCTTGGCAGCCTAGCAACAGTCCCTTTCCAGGGCTGAAAAGTTTTTTTGCCATTGTCTTTATGCCCATCTCACAAGGACTGCATGAGATTTCAAGAGATGCTCTGATTCTGAATCTCAGCAGTGGAACAAAGCATTTACCAGTACTCACTATACCTGTTTTCAGCGGAGTTCCTGAGAAGTAAGTCTTCTCTCAGATATCTCAAACCTTAATATTAAATTCAGATGCCACTTCCCATGGGTGTGGAAAGATGGACTGAATTATATTAATTGGAGCACTCTTGTGACCATGCCTTGAAAAACATTTTGAAACAAATAAGGGAATTTTTTAATCTTTCCTGTAAGTCAAGCAGGATATTAAAGATAAATGCACTACAGTAATACAAAATACATGGGGATAGAAAGTGAGCTTAACAATGGGAAGGACATGGTTGCTGCATGTGACAGAATGGAAGGGCACAGTCGCTAGAGGATGGTACATACTGAAATCACAAGAGGTAAACATTCATTTTGACTACAGCTGAGAAGACAGGGAAGGACAACAGAAAATGGAAGCAAAAGCATCAAATGTAAGAGTGGATAAGAAAAAAAGAGAACTAGTAGAACGGAGAGGAGTGATAAATGAGATTGTGAAGAAAAAAAGGAAGATAAAATAGTTTTACATGAAAAGTGGGAACAACATGCACAGCTACTTGAGATAGTCCACAAACTTTGTAAAGCCTTATTAAATGCTGAAGAGTTGGCAAAGCATTGAAATCGGCTGCTGCGGATCAGCTGTTATATACAAACAGAAGAAGTCCTATACATGCGAAGCCTCCATTTGCTTTCTATCAGTTCCTGGATTTTCTTCCATATACCTGACATCAGTCCTGGGCAAACAGAATACTTGAAGAGACCCCTCATCTGACCTGCTGCTGTATTTCCTACATTCCTAAGGAAAAAAGCAAGAGAAAGAATGTGTACCATACTGTTTTTAAAAGCAACCTTGATTTTTTTCAGACAGGTGTACAGATGAGGTGTATTTATCCATTTTAAATTGCCTGATACATATGCCTATCATTCTTAAGCATTCCTCTGTTTTGTTGATTTGTTGTTTGGGTTTTTTTTTCATTGAAGATAATGTAATGACCTAGAAGCTACAGTTAAAAAAAGACTTCATGGATACTACCAAATGGTCTCATGGCATTTCTGAGCATCTCTTAGTTTGTACTTGTGACAATGTATCTGCTAACATTTTTCTTAATCAGAAAGTCCCTGTCTTGGTGACAAATTTGGATAATTATCAAGTCAGGCTTAAAATGCATTTCTCCCATTTAAGCTGGTTTTTCAGATAAATTATTATATCTGTCAAAAGTAATTAGGAAAAATATCTGAATTCTGTGGCCTCTTACAGTGCTGATACTCTAAAATCTGGGCTTATACTCAAGATGTTGATGCATAAAGCAGTTAGCTAGGAGGAAGTGTTTTTTGTCTTCCTTTTATGTTTGGAAAGCTTATTGTCTGGTTCTAATTTGTGATGCTGCTTGTCTTGGATGTTGTCTTTAACTTTTTTTGTTTTGGGTTGGGTTTTTTTTGGTATAATGCTGCTTTTGGGTCAGTTTTTTTGTGAGCTGCTGAGTATCTTCACCTTATTTGGAAAAATTTCACTTTGATTCCTACAAAAACTGACATGGAATGTTTTTTCACACATGTTGTCCTGAATAGCATTTTTAGAGGATGCTGGAAATCTTTGTAGAGGTCATTTGCAGAAAATATCCTTTCAGCAGAGTAGAAGATACATGTCTAGCAAGAGTCAGAATTTTCTACATGCAGAATACATGCAGATACATAATGATGTCTACAGACTACTCAATTCTCATCCTTGTTTCCTTAATTCCAAAAGGAAAAGTAAACTATTGCTCAGCTATACTCAGAAAGAGCTCCTGGGCATCTTTAGTGTTATTTTTCATCCTGGAAAGTGATTTTTTTTCTTCTTTTTATTCTGACTACAAATACCATTCATCATCTGGAATAACAAAACCATCTGCATATATGCATTATGTTGCTCAGAGATACTCATAAGTATCTGGGCTTCTGAAATCCATATATTGTGCTTCACATATTTTTTTAGTCATTGTGTAAAATACAGCAATATCGAGGGTGCTGGTCTGAAAAAGTACTGCCCAGAAAAAAAAAAAAACAAAACCAGGTTAGTAGTCATTAACTGATTCTGATTGTATCTGTTCAAATTTCAGCCATGCTGGTAAAACTTTCTTGCCTTTAATTGTCCAGCAGGACTCTCAAATAAACATATTTATGATTTAAACTGCATGTTCTGAATAATATGCAGAATAAACAGTATACTTCCCAGCAGATAAAGAGATGATTCAATACTTAAAATTATTTCTACTTGCATAAACTATTTCATTGAGAGCCTTGCAATACAAAGCATTTTTTTCCATTATAATTCCATAATTTGTATGCAATCTGGAATCCAAGTTACCCTAGTATCATTACTGCAGCAACAAAATGACTTGAAGCACAATTATTCTATGAACCAGATCCAAATGTTTTGTAAATTTCTAAAATTAAAAAAATTATAGAAAGTAGATTTCATATGCAGTATGTACATTGGTTGGAGAATAATGGTATAAAAATAGTTGCTCAGGAATTCTTCATTGTTTCTAAGTGTATCTGAAGGAGAACACTTTAAAATGGATTTTTTTTTTTAAGTTTTTAATATTGAAAATGTTGGCTTTAATAAAATCTGTTAGCGATTTCACTTGTAAGATCAATATTGTTCTGAAGTCTGTAGCTTTCTGATGAACTTTTCAATATTTTTTGTCATTGTCTCTTTGCAATGGTGTTCGCATTTCAGTTTAATAAAAGTTCTTGAATAAAAATCATAAATTCTAGTTTTCTTCATGAAATACAACAACTCCAGTATATAATACATAAGAACAAAAAGTGAAAGGGAGACATCCAGCTCAGTCTATCAGGACAGGCTACCACTGCTCTGCATGTGGAAGGCCCCACAACAGATGTATTTAACCTGCTTTGCATGCACTGAGCAGAGTAACCCCTTAACACAGATAACTTACGCACAAGGTCACAACTTTTATACTTATGCTTCTTTATTGCTCTTTGTGTTGATGAACATTGTCTTTATCACTGAAACTCAGGGATTTCAAAATAGAAATAAAGTTTGATTGAGAAAGGTTGAACATTTGAGAGTACTAAGGTAGGTAATAATTGGCCTGGTTAGTAGAATATACAAATCTGTGACCCAGTGAAGCAAGATCAGGCTGGTTTCCTGTAAAATTGGGGCTGCCCCTCAGGGTAGGTGATGTAGTCAGCCTTCTGCCTTAGGAACAACCAGTGTCACCAAAATAATTTTGAAGTATCTTTCATTGCAATGTGTCCAGCTACACTGTATGCCAATTACAATTCTAGGGAACAGCACCACAAATCTTACTTTAGTATTACAAGGAACTGGAAGGCAGTGGAGCAAGGCAACAGAGAGCTTCTTGCTTTTCCCATCCTTGTAGGATGTCATGCTAGTACTGTTTGCTGAAGAAAGAAAACAAAAACTGGAGAAAATATATAATCAGTCATCCCTCTTACAGTATCTTTCAGTTTCTCATTATCAACCTGTATTCAAAGATAAGAAGACCATCTGGGTTTTTTCCCCAATGTGACTGCATTGCGGATGTGCCCCGTACTCCAATATTGCCGCCTAGGCCACCAATGAACAATCTGTTGCGCTCCACCTTGGGACCGATGTCTGCAAAGTCTGGAAAATCGAGCAGATGATGATAAATAGTGTAAATATTTACTGATACTAGAAACTTGGGTTATATATGATGATTGCTTTTCAACTCCTAAACCCTGGGAGACATGTAGGAGGGAACTGACAAATAACATCTTGTTCCAACAAAGGACAGGTGGAGCTGCCCTTGGCCAAATAGCAAAACTGGGGGAAGGTAGAATCAGTGGGGGGAGATCGTGGATACCAACTCGATTAAACCCTCGAGGGCCACATGTGCCAATTTAAACACAATGAGCCAATAAGAAAGGTAGTATCATTCACTAGCCGATGGGTGGAAGCTTGGGTGGGTTATGGAATAAATCAACCATAGCTTGTGAACTGAGCTGAGCTATAGGTGCACCTTGGGGGTGACTAAGCTCCCAGCTTTACGCAGATCTGTAGTATGGAGATACTGTGGCCCTGTGGGTGTTTCAGCTCTTGGCACACTAGGTAAAAAACCCAGTTTGGGGACAACAGGGTCTCACACTGGAGCGCTGCTGCATGAGGGCGCCCAACACTCCCATAATCCACGGCTGCTCCACAAGAGTAAAAGACACTCCCTCGCCGCCAAGTTATTACCGGCCGCACCGCAGAGAACGACTCGGGCAGGAGCACAAGCGGTCTGTACCGGGGCAGCGCCGACGGCCCTCGAGCCAAAGCGCCAACGGCCCCGCCCTCTGGCACGTGCGGGGGCGGGGCGAGGGGGCGGGGCGAAGGGCGGGGCCGCGCGGCCGGCGCTACAGTGGTAGTGGCCGACATGGCGAAGGGGATCGGGAAGCTGCTCGGCGGCGGTAAGGGACCGGCACCGGCACCGGCACCGGCACCGTGCGGCTCGGCCGCGAGAGAGCCAGAGTCAGGCGGAGCGGCGGCCCGAGTCCCGGCGGGACGGGATATCCGCGGTTTCCCGGGTCGTCGCTTCGCGGGGCCGTGAGGGGCTGCGGAGGCTCTTGGCGGGGCAGAGTCTTGCGCCGCCGGGTCTGCTGGAGCAGCTGCTGGGCACGGAGCCCAGAGCCCCTGCGGAGCTGGGCTGGCTGGGTTGGTCGGAGTCGGGACAGGCCTGGGAGAGGGTGAGGTACCTCCTGAAGCTGCCATGGGGGCCTTTGGTTTCAGCACCGGGCTTGTACGGGGTAGGTAAAGAAGTGTCCCTGGTGCAGCTGTAGATCCTCGTGGGTGCATAAGCAGAACTTCTCAACGGGTTTTAATTGCCATTTTTCAGCCTGGGCTCATGGAGTTGATCAGTTCACTAGTTCTGTGAGTGGCTGTGAGGGAAGTGATGGTGTATGTACTTTATTCAGGAAACTTTATTCTTCATTCATTTACATTTCAATGTTTTAGAAACTGTTTAGAACGTTAGACATTTAAAAATAATTGTGTAGTTGTCAGCAGATAATGTTAGGGGTGCAGAAGGATAATGTATTTAAAAGGTAACTCTTTCTGATACACTTACAGTTAAATGAAAGGTAGGAGGATAGTGTGATGTTCTTAGCATTTTGTAAAGAGAGTGGAAGATGGCAGTGAGAGCTGTCAGGGCTGAGTGCATCTTGTCCGCCCTGAGCAGCCTCACCCAGCCTGTGTCTACCACTCAGCAGCCCTGTTTCAACTCAGCCCTGAGCCTTCAGTCCGTGCCTTGGTTGTACCATGAGCATGGCTTTGCCACCCGTCCAGCCTCTGGCCCTGCTGCGTGGGTGGACTTTAGACCTGTGTTGTGGTCTTAACTCCAACCCTTTCTCTGACCCCATTTGCTGCAGCTCCTGACCGGACTGGCTGAGTGGACTCTTGTAACTGATTCATCTCCTGCTCTTATGTAGGGCATTGTCAGTGAACCCTGTTTTATCCACCTTGCATGGCTGTGTTGGGACTGCGCCCTGGTCCCTCAGAGCAGTGCCTGAGCTCCTGCTTCATGCCAGGATTGTCTCATCAAGGATTCTTGCTCTTGCTGTTCCCAGATAAGAATTTGTTTTATAAACTGATTTATATTTTTTTAGTGCCTCTTTCTGTCAAAATAAAAGTTGATGTGAAACTGAAAACTGAGTTTTAGCAGATGAGAGAAGTTCTAAATCTACATATGTTTTGCCTTTACATCCCCAAGTAAATCAGTCAAAAAAAAAAAACAAAACAAAACCTTTCTTTGTACATAGCTTGTAAGTTCTCTGAACAAGTTTACTGAGAAACTTTCATATGTGCACTTTGGTTTTGATAATTTTCTTGCTATTTTGTAGTTGCCTTTAAGCAGCAGAAATGGAAAAGCTCTGTCTCCACACAACCAAAAATGCCTCCTTGTGATTTTGTGCCTGAAAAATACAAAGTAAGTCTTACATACTCCACCGAATTTAAGTAAACCGGCATTACACTATTTGAGTGTTAGGCTCATCTGCTATAGTCAGTGCATTAAACAAGGGTGAGCTAAGCACAAGAGGAGCAGTCTTTTTTCAAACGTTGAGTTTCAAAGGTTTATAAAACCCTCTGTGTGCCAGAATTTGTTGCAATCTTAATTCTGTGATTGACCACTGTAGAAAGTGGTGTGATCTATGTGGTGCACTACAGCTCCATTAGTCTGGATCTTTAGAGAGTGTAAACTGACTGCTTTTTATTCCCATCAGTCCTATCAGTATGAACGCATGCAGAAGATACGTGAACAAAATATTTCTCCTTCGCTGCGAATGTATTACAAGAAGCCATTGTTGCTGCATCAAGGACATATGCAGTGGCTGTTTGATTACGAAGGGCGACGATACCTTGATCTCTTTGCTGGAATTGTCACTGTCAGTGTTGGTCACTGTCACCCGTATGTCACTATTTTATTTACGTTTGAAAATACAGTGAGTTACCTATGTTTTTTGTGTTCTTTGTCTGTCTGTGTTACTGTGAGACTAAAACCAGAATGTTAATTCACCACATTGTTACGTATCACTTATCTTAAGGTCAATTTCAACTACATTTTGAAGAATTAATTAATTTTGTCCATTTGTTCATTGATCTGGCACAATGTCCTCATTTCAGATTGAGTAATCATAGAATGTTAGGGGCTGGAAGGGACCTAGAAAGATCATCTAGTCCAACTCCCTGCCAAAGCAAGATCACCTAGACCAAGTCACACAGGAATGCATCCAGGCGCATTTTGAATGCCTCCAGAGAAGGAGACTCCACAACCTCCCTGGGCGGCCCATTCCAGAGCTCTGCCACCCTCAATGTGAAAAAGTTTTTCCATTACCCTAAACCTCTTGTGCTCCAGCTTAATCTCATTGCCTCTTGTCCTGTCATTGGATGACATTGAGAAGAGTCTGGCTCCATCCTCCCTACACTGATCCTTACTATATATAGCCATTGATGAGATACCCCCTCAGTCTCCTCCAGGCTAAAGAGCCCCAGGTCTCTCAGTGAGATATAGATGTGTGCATTTATGAGCGCATGTGTGTGTATAATTGAATCCCTTTTTCTCTTCTTGTGCTACATGAAGGAAAGTAACTATGGCAGCCCAGAAACAGCTTGCTCGCCTGTGGCATACCACTAATATCTACATGCACCCATCAATCCAGGAGTATGCTGAAAAGCTCACTTCTCTTCTTCCAGATCCACTTAAGGTACTTTGTTTCTGACAGGAGCAGGGGCTGGTGAAGGGGATGTCTGTTTATAAGAAATATTTAATATAAAAGTATCTATTAAATAAATGAAAGACAATGTATCTGTGGAGAGAAAAACCTGTGTGAGGACTACAGACTGTCAGATAGAGAGCATGATGATTGTCAGATAGAGAGCATTACGACCCTTAAGGCCTTTTGTTTAGACCCAGACATAGACAAGCATAACACCACAGAGTCACAGAATCACTGTGATTAGAAAGGACCTTTAAGGTAAGAGTCCAACTGTTACTGAACTCTGCTAGGGCCACTACTACATATATCCTTGAGCACCATATCTAGATGGCTTTTAAATAAATCCAGTGCTGGTGATTCAACCACCTCCCTGGGCAGCCTGTTCAAGTCTTTTATAAACTTTTAATTTTTCAACTTTGATATTTATCCTTATGTCCACCTAAACTTCCCGTGTTGCAAGTTAGGCCATTTCCTCTGGTCCTTTTAGTCATATCCCAAGCTCCTGCTCTCTTTGTTCTCTCCCTTAATAGTGACTTTGAAGGGGCATTGCCAACTAAAAAATTACTAAAGGATCTAAATGTTAACTATTTTTGTGATTAGCTAGCCTGAATTCACATGACTGCAGAATATTTCACAGTGAAAAGTATTTACCAGCACTTTGTGTAATGAACTTTACTGATATTTAAATAAATAAACCAACCACATGAATGGCACATTTCATATACGCAGAAAAAGTAAGAAAAATAGTGGTTTGTTTCAGGTAAAATAGACTTAAAAATAAATTGGGATAGCTGAAGAGTGTGAAGCTATCACAATCTTTGGAATTTAAGGTGGGGGTGAGGAAAGAATACATCTGCATAATTTCAATAGTGCATAATCTCAATCTTTTCTGAAAATTAACTTCAAAAGCACTGACACTGGAATTTGAGCTGTTTTCAAGCCTCAGAACTTGTATTTAAGATATCCCCTTAATATTCATTTGCTCCTAATAAGCAAACCAAACTTGGCTTACCTCTTCTGTTCCGTGGTTTTGTCTGTGTAATGTCACTCCAAGTAACTATCATGTAGGGACATTGTACAGGGGTTTTTTAACTGTGTGAAGGTTATTTCTATTCAGTCAGTCATACTCATTTAGACATTTCCATTTTTCTTTGAATCACTGATTAATCTTAGGAAAACGTGAAGATTCTAACACTTGGGATATTTTTCTTGTACTGAGTTGATTGGCTGGATCTTAGTTCTCATCTGCAGTGTATGGGCAACAGTGAGTTTATTGTGGTAAAGTCATCTTGTGGTAGTGATAGGTTACAACTGATAATGGTACTAAGTGACATGGTCTGGTGCTGAACAGGAGGTTGTGTGCTGTACTGATCCTAAGCATTCTCCTGTAGGTGGTTTACCTGACCAACAGCGGGTCAGAAGCCAACGATCTGGCTATGTTCATGGCAAGGCTATACACTCGCAGCTTTGACATCATCTCTTTCAGGTAATGGTGACAGATCTTCAGAAAAATCATTTGTGTATGTGATCAGTCAAGAAATAATAGATAATTTTTTGACCCCAGATCTGTTGAGGAGAACACTATAGAAGTATTCAACAAAAAGGAGTAAAACAGGAGTAAAACAGTAAAAGATTTGATACAGTATGTTAGGAGTAGTTTGCACCCAAAACGCAACCTGCAGTTTTTGCTTTTATTACTCAGAAAAGGGTCCATTCTGTGTTCAGGGCATGCTTTGGTGGACCTTCTTTCAGGGCCAGAGCACGCTCCAGCAATTGCTACTTTCTTCCTTCATTCCATGCCTGCAGTGCCATGCTTTTGTGGGGGTACAAAGGTACCTCTGGAATAGTGGTGCAGCAAACCACAGCAGGTTTCAGCTCTGGCTGAAAGCTAATCTGGCAGAAGTATTGTTTTGGCTGGTTTTTCTGCTGTAGTTTTCTGCCAGGTTCCTGGACCATAGTTCACTGCATGGGTACACAAACAGCTCTTCCAGCTTAACAGCAGAAGGGGTGCAGGGGTGAGTGCTCTGTGAACACCAATTTAAGCAGTTCTCTTCACTGTGCATCAGAATAAAACAGAATAAAAGGCCTTGTTATGAAGAGCTGTATTTTTCTGTTTTTCTGTTCAACAGAACATTGGGTACCCACCTTGCTTGTATATTCTCATTAATGAACTTCTGATTTTTGTATAAAACTGGCAGCGAGCCACCATGTGGTTTAATGATTGGCAGCATCTGTTGGAGAGCAGCAGTTCCCAAGACTCAAAAAACAAAAACATTTTACTTTGTAGGGCTCAGGTGCTACATCAGAAATTTGTGAGGCACTGTCTGAATTGCTGTTGGTTCCAATCATTGTTCTCTTCTTACAAACATTACCTCACAATTTTAACATCTGAAATTTCAGGAAACCAATGCAGATGGGCAGTCATAGATCTTCTTTAAACAGAGAAAAAAATAGCAATAGGAATCTTCTTGTTTTGAGAGTAACAATGCACATTTTCCCCAACAATTTGTGGCTCACAAGCATGCCTTCCCAGAACTAATATTGCTACAGTCTCTTCTTGGAAATGAGTGATGTTCTTGTGCTTTCTTTGTTTCCTCAGAGGAGCTTACCATGGAGGCAGCCCTTACACACTGGGATTGACATCTATTGGTCATTATAAGCATGGTGTTGCCAATGGCTTTGGCTGTTCAACAGTGAGATTTTTAATATATATTTTTTTAATAATCTGGTTAACAGTTTACTTGGATATTTCAACAATTAGGACATTTTCTATCCTCAGAGTTCTTTATGATCACTAACTAAACTGCAGTGTAGCTGTTCCTATTGTGTAAGCACAAGAAGAGCCAGAGTCCCTTTTCGTTCTCTGTGTAGTTACTTAATTTGAAGTCAGGACATCCAAAGCACAAGGGGTCATGATTTATAGTGCTTTAATTATGCTTGGTGCTTATGTGGAAGTCTGTATAAGGTGCTAAATAATAATGCTTAGAAGCCCTTTTCCCAAGTTTGTTTTGGCAAATATGTGCAAAGCTGCTTTCAGCTGATTTGAAGTAGATTCTCCCCTGGAATTAAAAAAAAATCCTATGATGTCCCCCATTTCAGCAAGTAAGGAGACATATCTCTTATGGAGATCCACTGGAGATAAATGGCAATACATTATCTCCCTGCCCTCAAGCAGATGGGACTGACTGTCTGTCTACTGGAAGGTGTCATTGGCTCTGATCTGCCCTAGTGAGGTAACACAGCCACAGCACTTGCTGTGGGAAGGCTCCATTATAGCAGCCTCCCAACCTGGCTCTATAGATGGGTTGCCTAAACTCATCTACATCAATCAGCATTGGAAGACTGGAGCTCTCGTTTACAGCCTGTAATTACCTTACTAGCTCTACCTACCTCCCTGTTACTTTCAAAATTTTTATAATATTTTTGATTATTGAAGTACTACCAGTCTCTAAAAATGTTTCTATGACTCTTACGTAACCAAAACTGCTGACTAACTTAAAAATCAAAACAAAGGAAGGTATAAATTGAATAACTACTGCTGGAATAGTCTGAACTTGTTGCTTCCAAAACTCTCTCTGTTCTACCATTTCTGAAGTGGGAAGTTTGGTGTTACTCCACAAATATTCTTCAGAGAAACTGCCTGAGATAATTATACTCTTTAGCTCTAACAGACTTGGGTTTTTTTCATTAATTATCCTTAACTGATAAAAATATCTCTTAGAAAGGTACTACCAAATCTGCAGCTATTTCTCTTATGTTTGACAGACAATGTTACCAGATGTTTTTCGTGGCCCATGGGGAGGCAGCCACTGTAGAGATTCTCCAGTGCAAACTGTTCGAAAATGCAGCTGTTCTGAAGGTTGGTCAATGACAAAAAAGTACCTGGCTTTTAGATTAGAGAATACTAGAAGGCTGTGGAAATGGGTTATATTTACAAACCTCTGGTTAGGGCTTGCAAAGGCAAAGGAAGAAAATATTGCAGAGAATCTCAGGCACTTGCTTCCCACTGATAAAAAAAGTTGGGCAAGTGATACCTCATATTCTCAGATTTCTTCTTAAGATCCCAGCATTTGATTCCAGCATTTGCCATCTATGGAAGCTGTGGAACTATTTGCATCTGGAAGAAGAGAAAGCTTATTTGGTGTTTTCTGCTGCTTCTGAAGTTTTCACAGCTCTCCAGCTTTTGTTTTGGAACAGTATCAGTAGTAAGAACAACCTGAAACCAGTAATAAGCAAAAAGTCTTATATGAGGCAAAACATTCCATACACAGACCAATGTGAAAGCTTCTCTCTTTCCTGTTAACAATAATTAGATTCATAGATTCATAGATAGATTCATAGATATTAGGGATTGGAAGGGACCTAGAAGATCATCTAGTCCAACCCCCCTGCCTGAGGAGGATTACCTAGACCAAGTCACCCAGGAACAGATCCAGGCTGGTCTTGAGTGTCTCCAGAGATGGAGACTCCACAACCTCCCTGGGCAGCCTGTTCCAGAGCTCTGTCACCCTCACTG
>JAOEGS010003038.1:2568-19544 GCA_025447755.1 Corythornis vintsioides | reverse complement strand
ACACTCTTCCTCCCCTCGCCCTCTGCTTTCCCGCCTCGCTACACTCTTCCTCCCCTCGCCCTCTGCTTTCCCGCCTCGCTACACTCTTCCTCCCCTCGCCCTCTGCTTTCCCGCCTCGCTACACTCTTCCTCCCCTCGCCCTCTGCTTTCCCGCCTCACTTTCTGCCGCTCTCCTGCCATCTTCCCTGGCACACTCCCACTAATTAAGCAAATAATTTTCATTAGTGTCAATATCCCTTGCACCTAACTCTAAACTACCCATTAAAGTTATTGATTCTGATGGGCAAAGGTGTTAAATTCCTGCTGGAGCCAGAAAAGCAGGTACTAAATTTATGGAGATGATGTGTTTGAATGCAGTGGATTAAAGCAGCTGATTTATCATCTTTGTACCTTTCAAACACTGAGCCTTGGGATGTGGGTCTGGACCAGCTCCTGTGTGTTTGGACTCTTCTCACTTTGGGATGGATTTGAGCTGCCACTCTCCAACTGTTGCCCTTGAATAGCTATTTCCTCGGAAACAGCTCGATTTTTGGTTCAGCTGGTTAATTCTAGAAGATGATTAATTATTGTGTAAAGCTAATTCAGTGTTTATTGTCTAGGGACATGAGAATTTATCCCTTTCTTTCCTGCAAGCACAGACTGTAGCAAAGGGTGGTTGTTTTTCACTGACTTCTGCCACGGATTCTCGTGTGGCTTTGCTCATCCTGCTCGTTGAATTTGGTCCTCAGCTTGCAGTGTCTCCACGAGACATCATCAGTTATCACATAGCCATGCTCTGGAGAAGATATTTAACAGTTTTCTGCTCTAATTTCATCCAACTGGAGGTTGCATCCAGTCATTGATTGTGAGGAAAATTTGTCCTAGGCATGCAGAAATAGATGCTTCGTCCCCTGTTACTCTACCCGAGTTGATTCAAGAGGCATGAACGTTGGCATTCCTCTACAGCAGGAGTGACCTGTGTCTGCTTGATGCATAGCAGGAGTTTAAAAAGCTAATAGTATGTTTGAACTGAAAGTGAGAGAGAATATGAAAGAATATTATGATTGTGCATTACAGAAAATTCTATAATTAAAAATGGAATTCTCTGGCATTGGAGCAGAAATAACAATTTTCTACCCACTGAAGCTCCAAATTATTTTAGGGGGAATTAGATGTATTCTCCTGGACTGTGATCACTCTGAAAGATTTTTTTTTTTTTTTAATGCTAAATTGTAGCTAAACACTGCAAAGGGCAAGCTATGTTGTCCTCTCACCTGCTACTAGCTTGGAATTGGAAGCATCAGAGATGAGTGTCACAGCTTTTGGATTTGTTACACAATTATGTTGTCTCTTCGGGCAATTATAATGTTGGAAAACACCTTCTGCAGCCATAGTGCATTCTCGTGTGCTCACCGTGTTGGAGCCAAGCTGGCCCCTGGCTCTGCGTGCAGCTCCATCCTCAGAAGCTGCTTTCATGGCTTAGGTGTTCAGAGGTGCAGGAGGTCCCTGCTACGGGACAGCCAGCTCTGTGTCAGCAGAGACCTGTGGAGTAGGTGGAGCATTTGTGATGTGAGACACCAGTGCATCCAGCAGCAGCGTGGCCTGGGGATTCTCAGATGTGCCATCTCAAAGTCCCTCCAGTGCAGTGGCCAAACTGAAGAACCCCTTTATTTTTCATATTCTCCCCAGCCTGCTTTACTCTAGATCCCTTTGCACCGCAATCAGCTGTTTCAGCGGAATCCCCTCTATGTATTTGGCTTTCCCAAACCTGATCTGCTGCCTGCCAGAAGGCTGCCTAGATGGGCTCTGGAGATAATGCCATGAAATATTTGGGATATGTGTATGTGCTGGCCCTAGGTTGCCCTCTAGTTTTAGTTCTATTGCAGTTCACTCAAGGCTGCTGCCATCTAGCCCAGGTTTGTCCAAGCACTGCTGCCGTGTATTTTCCAGGCTGAGGTCTCCCAGTGTCTGTTCTGGGGTAAACTGTGTTTGTGTGACCTGTTTTACTGCATGCTGGGGGAAAAAAACTAGTGCTTGCTTGCTTTCATAATATATCCTGTCAGGCTGGCTTGATATGCAGTTCCCTTTGGTATAGCTGTGCCCTGGGCACAGCTGAGCAGCCTCTGGAAAGGTGGTGATGGGACTTGTCCTGTCTGGTGTAAATCACAAGCAAGCGATGGGCATTTGCTTCCATTAGCTCCAATATAAATATTGCTGCTCTGCCCTCACTACTGCCAGCAAGCGTTTTTCTGTTCAGCAGCCCAGTGCTAGGCACTGACAGGCTGTTCCAGTGTGGAGGCTGCCTGACCTGGCCTCTGACCTGGTGCCGTGGAGAAGAAGGTTGAGTTTGTGCTTAATGTACTGGGCAAGCACCTAGGGCGGGCTCTGCAATTCCTAGTTCTGCCACAAACTTCTACCGTGACCTGGGATAAATCATTAATCTCCCTTTCTGCAGCAGCTCCCATTTGAGGGGGAAAGGTGGGAGCAGCAATAACATTTTCCTTTGTCTTGTCTGCTTTGGAGCTATATTTTTAACAAGCTGTGTCCATCTAATAGACTGCCTTCCCAAAGCAGGCTGGTTTTCACTTGATACTTCAGACTTAAACCTACACCTTGTGCCCAAGTTGGGGTGTTAGGGCTTTGCTGGGATGCCACAGGTGATAACACCCATTGCTGCAAGAGCCCGTTGGTGCCTCCGGTCCCTCCGCCTCTCCCCTCGCTGCCTGCGCCTGCTTTTCCCCAGGAAACTCTCCAGCTGTCCCCTGATGTCTGTGTTAAAGCAGGAGACAGCCAAATGCTGCCCTACCTAGCAGCATGGGGAGGTCAGGCAAGGGAACATATTTTACTGGTGGAGCTGACATAATTGTTTAAAGCAAACAGACAGCTCAACGTTTCTGCTAACTTACAAAATCTGGCACCTCGGGAGAACGTGTTTGGACTTGGCAAGGCCATTTTCCCAGGCAAAGCATTGTCATTAATCTGCATGTTTGGCACTGCTGCTGGAGAGCCTCCTCTTTGCTCTGAATGAGATGTATATTCATGGCCTGAAAGTTGCCTGGGTTTGTTTCTATGCCGGCCGCGTGGTTTTTGATGGGGTGGGATGTCCGTGCTCAGGCACTTGGCTCTCCCAGCTGCACCAGCACAAAAGCTCTGGTCACTGCTGCTGGATAATCCAGCAGAGTACGAGCTGTCATTGTACTGAGGCCAAAGCAATCATATCACCTGCCAGTCTGGGGAAAAAAAAAGGGTCTAAATCAGATGACGAGCGAATGATGTGGTCAGAATTAAAAGGATAAATGGCATCCTTCACTTAACAAGCTCTGTTTAATATGTGAGAAGCTCACAGATGCTTTATCTGTATTCTGACCAGCAAGGAGCCTTACCCAGGCTTCATACAACAATTCATCACGGCCGAGTTGTGCAAGGCATATTTGAGATGTAAGATGTGTGACTCAACCTCTTTTATTCCCTCGTTAATTTTTCTCTTCTGCCTGAAATGGGTTCTTAGAGTGCTCATGGCCAGGGTAAGAGCACTGGGGAAAATGGGGTGTCGGGATCTCTGCTCTTGTTTTTGTCCCCGTGGCTGGAGAAAGGGGCAGATGTGCACACACCTGAGCCACCAGCACCTGCTACACCTGAACTGCTGCCATGCACGTGCAACTCTGACCATAAGGGCTGGTCGTTGCTGCAGCATTGACAGCATTTCCAAGAAAACTGGTGTTAGAACAACTGGAGTTTGAAGGTTTTAGCTTGTGTTGGTATTCTTGAGGACCTCACCTGAAAGTGGTTGAAGATCTGGTTTATTTGGTCAGCTTGCATAAACATCTCCTGAACAGTGTCCCACAGATGTGCTTTTCTGCTCCTGTTCTCTCCCTTTCACCACTTCTATACGTGCCTCTCACTGTGTCTTGGTATTGTGTGCTTGCTGTATCTTTCTGCTGTGATATGTATGAACTCCACCAACTCCCAGGGGCCTCAGAAGATGAATGACTTTATCTATAAGATTCCAGTAATAATCCATTTGTGTATGAAATGTGCTCTTCAGTATTAATGCATTGCAGAGGGTTGGCATTATCTGATAGCTGCAGAGGAGGCTACGGGCAGCAACTGTGTTCTGAGCTGCGCCTCGGGCTCTCCTGATAACTCCTGACAAGTCACTTACATTCTCTGCTCTTCACTGTATCCAAAGGCAGGCATTGCTCAGCTTGCCAGGCGTGCAGGGTGCTTCTGGGGATGTGCAGCCAGTGAGCACGTGTGCTCCAGGAGCCTTGCTGGGAGATGTGGTGGTGACCTGAGCAGAGGGGCTTGGTCACCCCCAAACATGCTATGTGGGGGTGTTGGAGAGGACGACCCCCCCCCCCCTCAAATGGAATTGAACTTTTCCAGTCATTTCAGGTGATGCAGGTAGCAGTGCAGCAGCTCGTTCCACTCTGCAGGGATATTCTCAAACTGCTGTCCACTGGCTTCTGATTGAATTTCAGATGATCTTAGCCCAGGCAAAATAAAAAAAGAAAAAGCAGTCTGTGCTACTCAAGAAGTACAGAGCATTCAGTAAGTACAGTTCAAAAGCTGCATTACCCTTATCTATTAGTAATGATCAATTAGCATGAAGGTCAGTGGGCAGCTTAGAAATGAGTCAGATAAGAAGGGCAGAAGGAGGACTTGAATGGAAAGGAAATTCTTGATTCATATGCAGCATTTAAAGTCATAACTCTTTAACAGGGGGGGTGGAGGGTAGCATTAAGCAGTCCTGCTGTCACACTGACTCAACCAGAGTGTAAATCACAGTGGAGTGGAGTGCTGTGGCTTTTTCCTAGTGCTAAAGCACCATCTTGTACCCCAGAAGGGATTGCAAGTTGCAAGAAGTCCTCCTTGCCCTCCAGCCCACCTTGAAAATCCCTGGCCTGTTTGCCTTCCCCCCCAATGTGGGACAGCACCACAGGGCTGGTGGCTGCTGTGTCACCAGAAGTTCTTGCATTTCTGGTCCTTGGCTTGCACCTGCATGAGTGGGACTGGTGGTGAAGGGGGGCATGGGATGGAGGTGGGAGGCCTCTGGTCTCCTGAGCATCATCCAGGCAGGAGCTACTGTGCAACATGATGTTAATGTTTTGGGGCGAAGAGGAAAAGAAGCCTTGTAGCCAATTAATTAACTTGCAAATTTTTGCACAAATGATCCAAGTGTGCCCCATTAAACAGTAATGGGGCCTTTCCAGTGTGTGTGTGCACTCTGAGATAACTAAAAAGGTATTAAAAAGCATTCTGGCTAGTTCCTCGTGCACACCCTGGGTAGTGTGGGCTTCTCACCACGAGCACGTGCCGGAGTCTGGTTCCTGTTGAGTTCTCTTATGGTTCAGGCAGGGATGGCAGGGCATGTAGCTGTGGTAGGGCAGCACCACACTGCACTGCCTGTGTATGCTGTCTACCCTGCCAGCTACTCCAAGTACCCATGCTCAGGATGGTTCTGTCTTCACCAGAGTCTCCTTCCATGAAAGCAGCCACTGCAAGGACAGGCTAACATAAGAGGTGAGTGGTTTAGTGTCGTACCCCAAGGTATGACACCAAAGGAAAGGTGATGCAAGTCCATGCCTAGAGGGGAGAGGACAGCAGGGTGATGGTTCTTGGTGGCTGTAGAGAGCACAGTGTTTTCTGCTGCCCACGGTGGCCAGGTGCTACGGGCAGCCCTGGTGTGGTGGCCGCCGCTGCCTCGGGAGGGGAGCTGGCAGGGAGCCCTGGAAGAGACATCAAGCCCGGTCCTGTATGCAAAAACTGAGGCAGCTGATGTCTAAAAGCAGCTTCTCTGGGTTAAACCAGGATGGGAACTGTGGTGCCTGCCACAGCTTTTGGACAGTATGATAAAATCTTTCTTGTTTTCTCCAGTTTGCGTATCCCAGCTTTCCACTGCTGCTGTGGGGCAGGTTGACGGATGGGGTGAAAAGAAACCTGTCCCTTTTTGGTGTGTGAAGTTAATTTCTGCTTATTTCTGCATCTGTGCATGTGCACACACACAAACATCCTCCCTCCACGTGGGCGTGTGGAGGAACAACACACGTGCACAGTGCTCCCAGCTTCTGTTCCTACCACGCCATATGTTCTGGCCTGCGAGCTTAAAATATCCCAATGAAGTCATGCTTTAAAGCATGAGAGCAGCTCTGCACAGGGTTCCCTCTCCAGCCTCTGGAGGCTAATTAATCCCCTTAAAATAGAGAGATAGTGGTGAAATAGGTGCTCTTGGTACCAAGCAACTGCACTGCCTGTTGAAGAGGATGAAAGGCAAGTACAAAAGCGAGGAGGTAGGGGTAGGTTAGAGCTGGTGTTCCTGCCTCTGACAGTTTACTTTGATGAATGCACTCATTCACTCAGCTTCACCATTTGGATCCTGCATAATCAGAGATAACAGGCGGGTGGTTTGCATGAATAACTAAGTTTGTCATGTTTAATTTTCTTTAAAAAAAAAAGAAAAAGAAAAAGAAAAAGAAACAGCAGTTGCTTTACCCTCATCCTTCAGGCCCAATACATATTTATAAATTGTCAGGAAATGAAAAGCCTTTTAACAGCACGCAACAAGCATGCAAAGCTACCAGAAGAAATAACCAGGAGGGTAGGGAGAGCTGCAGCTTGGGCTGGCTCCCCTTGCCTTGCCTGGGAAGGTGGTGTGGGCAGAGCAGGTTGTCTGAATTATTAGGATGCGTAGCACTGAGATTTGTTTTGTGTTCTGCAGGTGGTGTCTTCTGACAACTCGACCTTGTGCAACAAGAAGCATTAAAGCTGAGAAATAAACCTGTCTTTGGCAGTTAGCTGGTAATTCAGCACCTGACTGTGCTGATTAATATTTGATAGAGTGCTTGCTTTAGAGTGCCTAGCCCATCACTGGCGATGTCTTCAACCATACAGCAGCTGCAGCTGGAGTTTGCAAGGAGCAAAATGGTGGAGGGATGACTTTTGCAGAGCACCGAGCCCAGAAGCTGTGTTAGCCCCTCCAAAGCTGGTCCCAGCTGTCCCAGGAGCAGCCTGGTGGAAATGAGAAGGTGAAAGGATTGACCTGTGCTTAAGGTGACTTTGATCCAGGAGCAGCCCTTCCGAGCTGGTGCCGGGCATCGGTGTGGGCACTGTGGCTGCTACTTTTACAGTTGAAAAAGTCCAGTCTTTTTACCGAGGAAATGATTTCTGCAGAGGACAGTGTGAGATATTAAAATGTCTGTGCAGAAAGCTCCCAAGGGAGAAATTCCAAAGAAGAAAGATTGGATCACTAAAACTGAGAGAGAAACCGGGAGCCGCTAATGTGACGCTGAAGGAAGAAGCCTGAATCTAGTTAGAGGGTCTTCTGACCAGCATGGCTTTTTTCATAATCATCCTATCAAGATGATCTTTGCAATAGGCGACCTCTGGCTTCAGCACCAATATATATGTCACCAGACACAAATCCCTCAAGAGCTAACTCAATGATACTTCAAGTTGGAACTACTAGGCAGAAGTGCAATCGGATTAGCAGCACGTACGAGCCTGGGAGGCGTGGAAGATCTATGGAGCTGTGGAGAAGGGCTCCTGGCTGGCCCCTGCTGGCCCTCCACTGAGGGCACGTGGCATGGCACAAGAAGATTCCCAGAGCAAAGGAATCTTGTGTGGATCAGGGATCCCCTCGCTGCGTTTTCAATCAACTTCAGCATCACTCAAACTGATCTCAGAGTCGCTTTACGTTGCCATTTAAAGCCCCAGGTCCCAAGGCAGGGTGGGTGCTGGGGTTGCCAGAGTCCTGTGGGCATCCCCTGGGTGACCTGTAAGCCCCCTGCTAAGCCATCTGGCCCTGAAAGGAGTTGTGAACCCATGCTTGAGTGTGGTATTCTATTTAACTGTCGAGGTGATAAATCTTACCAGAAATATCTCTGAAATGAGGAGTAGGAAGCGTTTGCCACTAGTCCTCAGCTAGGGCCTGAGAATAATGAATTAGCAAATTCAAAACCACAAGGGCCTGCAAGGCATTGTTCCTCTGCTAAAAATATCTCGGAGAAAAAGTGTTTGAAGCATCAGTCCCTCTCTTGTATGGACACCCCTCCACTCGACCCCTCTGCACGTGCAGGGTGCCAGCGCCCGCGCTGCTCGGGGAGGCTGTGGGAGGAGAGCTGGCATCTGGGAATGTGTGGCTGGATCAGCCTGTGGAGAAAGCCTGTGGGAATCTGGCAGAGGCTGGGGGTGTGGAGCCTGATTCTCATTTACACCGAGGTGGCTGTACACAGCTCCCTGGGTGAGCAGGGGATCTTGCAGAGAGCCTAAGTGTGTGCGAATGCTAAACCAGGTCGTTAATTTTACCCCCCCCTTCCCCCAAAGCCAACCCAAAACAGTCCCATACAGACACCGTGGGGCTGGCAGACCACAGGCATCCGAGGGCTGTGCCCTAGTCCTGCCTTGTGGAGGTGCCAGCAGGTGGCTGGGAAAGGGCTCTCCCAGTCTGCTGCATCCCACCCCTCTGCTCCCAATATCTCATCTGCTGTCTGGACTGGAGAGCTTGGTCTCAAACAGAGACATTAACATTTCTGTTAATAGGGATCTCTGTGTCGCTACATAGTCTGAATTGGCCTCTATTACTTATTAATGAAGATCCAAAAGTGCATGTACTTAAGACCTTGCTTAGCTAAGGGGAGTCTTCTAGGGCCAATTTGAGTCCTGTTTAGTGACTAATGGCTATTGAGACATAATGTCCACTAAGCGGATATCACCTCCTATTTAGTATTTAATGTTTAAATATTTAATTAATTAAACACTGCCAAATATTTAATTAAATGCCATCAGAGCCACCCTGACACTTCCCCTATGCATAATGCAAAAGAAATCAGGGCTTTCCTTATCAGCCCCACAAGTAACACAGATTCAGCCTTTACCCAGCACCAGCCGGGCTCTGAGGAGCCAAAATACCTGCAAACACAATCAAGGGAGAGGGCTGGGCATTAAAAACTCTTCTTTTTTTCTTTTCTTTACCCAAAAGGAGCTGAGCTAAACGTTTTGTTAGTAAACCAGGCTCAGAAGTGACACGTAGGCAGAGCAGGGGTACCGTGTACCACGCTGCAACAGCAACTCTACGCTTGTATATTGACTTTTAATTATTTAAAAGTAAATGCCTGCTACTTAGCATGGCATACCTGCCAGCAGTTTACACTAGTTTTGCTTAAATATTTACTCTGCTATTCAATAAAAAATGAGTCTACTGAAGCAAAAAATGAGAACCTAACGTACCACGTGCTCCCTCTCCTACCTGTGGCATGCCATCTTCCCAAGGATTTATTCACAAAGAGGTGCTAGGTTTTGATGGTTTTCCTGGACTAAGCCAAAATCCAGGTTTAAATTATCCAGTTAAGACTCCCAGCTCCAAACTGGGTCATAATTACCAGCTTTGACATTCGGTTTCATATTAACTTATGGAAACTTGGCCCTTAGAAATATAAAGATCTCTAAATCCCAGTTTCAAAATCTGGACACCCAGCAGGTACAGAAACATTTAGGGCTGAATTGCTTATTTGAATATTTTATTACTCAGCTCCATCCTCTGATGCGTGCTGAAGCTGCTAGGTCGTGTTTCATCCCTCCCAGCCTGCATGGGGATGTCTTATTTTAATGTTCCCACATGGGATCTCTCTCTAACAAGGAATGTGGCTACCAGTTGGAGAAACCATTAAAGTCACGTTGGTTTTATGCTTGGATTCAAGCCGTTTATTAATGAAATGCAGGTACATATTTGGGGCTTTCTTTAGAGATCTTACACCATCTTATTGGCCGCTCCAGCCAAATTATCTTTCTTTGTAAAGAGCTGGTGCTTCAGTTGCTCAAATTGGGTTTTTCTCATATAAACAGGCAAGAAAAAAAATAAATTGGACTGACGGTGTAAAAAGCCTCTATTGTTAGGACCTTTATCTCTCAAGTTCAGTGATGCTTTGCTTTGTCCCTTTCCATTTATTGAACAATCAGTTGCCTGAACGGCCAGGAGTTTGCCTACATCTGTAGGCTGCTGGGATGCTTTGAATTTTCATGTTCTCCTGCCCACCCGAGAAATAACCTCAAACTATATTTATTCCTTTCCCTTCTCTGCTTTCTAAGTCAGTCTTTTAAACAAAGGTGGGTTGCCACCCAAGGTGGGAGCAGCTGTGCCCACACTTTGCCCCAAAACAAATGCTACAGCTGAGCTGGGTGAAGGACTAATGTCATGTAACAGACACTTGATGATCTTGCTAGATGTAGGTCGTGGTTTTTAGTTAACTTTTACTTTATTCTTGTATGTATACATCTCATAACTCATTTAAAGCGGGTAGTGGTCTACGCATCAAAGTTGCAAAGGTGGCAGCCGTGAGCAGAGAGGTGAAGGACAGGGACGGCGGGATGCTTGGCTCTTTGGGCTGGTCCTCCCCACCAGTGCTGAAGGCTCCCAGAGGCCGAGCAGCCTCTGGCACCGGCTGTGTGGAGAAATCCAGGCTCTGCAGAGAGGAGCTTCCCTGGCACAGCCGGGGGCTGGGAGCGCTCTGCCAGCGCATCCCGCACCCGCCGCGCTCAGCGCAGTTACCCGGGGACCCGGTCCCAGCTGCAGCCCAGGCCTTTCTGTGCTCATTTATTATTCACCACGTCTTGACTGCTTAATTGAGGAGCTGTGTAGCAGCCTCCATTAACGCCTGAGCTCTTTTGCGGGGGAAATCCGTGCGGACGGTGATTCCACGTTTGCGTTTCCAGAGGAAAAATTCCCTCGGCCATCTGCCATCGCCCCGCAGGTCCCCGGATAACAGTTACCAGCCGCTGCATGCTGATGGTGCCCTGCCTGATTTGCGTTGCTGAGCGTGCCTTGGAGCTGTAGCTCAAACCAGCCCCGGCTGTCCCACCCCGCTGCCGGGGCATGCTGCCCACTCGGGCCGTGACGCGGCACCCACGGCTGTGGAAGCCAGAGAAGGGCGGCTAGTGATGGGCTACTTAGCCCCTGTGAAGCCCTCCTGGGACGATTTTCCCCGACCTCTTTCTGCCTGTGGCACATGAGGTGCCTGAGGGACCTCGGTGCTCCAGCGGTGCCACCGCCCTGCCCAGTTCTCCGGTTGCTCCCGCCCGCCCTGCCGCCCTTGGAGGATCGCTTCCTAGGAAGTCAAGGCGTTTGGGATGCGATTTGCTCCTCCTGTTTTTAAAAGACGTGGGGTTTCCTATCAGTAGAGCCCGGCTTGGAACGGGGCAGCGCTTCCGACGGCTGCGCACCTCACGCCGCGGGGGGAACCCGGGTCACCGGCCGCAGACGCTTCCCTGGCTCCCCAGCCCTGTCAGGAGGCGTTCCCAGGTCAGGCCTGTCCCGCTGCCATGTGAAACCCCTCCGAAGGCGGCTTATCCCGCGGCAGCCCCTTCGCTCCCCGGCGCGGCGTGGGCCGGGCTGTCCCCGCAGAGCCCCCGCCCGCCCGCTTCGCCGCCGCGCATTCCAAAGGGTCTGCTGCCACCTCGTGGGCCGCGCCGAGCCCGGCCCGCCGCGGGGAGACCGCCCCAGCATCCTCCCTGCCGCCCCAGCATCCTCCCTGCCCGCACCAGCATCCTCCCTGCCCGCACCAGCATCCTTCCTGCCCGCACCAGCATCCTCCCCGCCCGCACCAGCATCCTCCCTGCCCGCACCAGCATCCTTCCTGCCCGCACCAGTATCCTCCTCGCTGCACCAGCATCTTCCCGCGGCACCAGCATCCTTCCTGCCCGCACCAGCATCCTCCCTGCCCGCACCAGCATCCTCTCTGCCCGCACCAGCATCCTCCCCACCGCACCAGCATCCTCCCTGCCCTCACCAGCACCCTCCCTGCCGCACCAGCATCCTCCCCACCACACCAGCATCCTCCCCACCACATCAACACCCTCCCCGTGGCACCAGCATCCTCCTCAGAAGTGTTCGAAGCCAGGTTGGATGGGGCTCTGAGCGACCTGGTGCCGTAGAAGGTTGCCCACAGCAGGGGGGATTGGAACTAGAGGATCTTTAAGGTCCCTTCCAACCCAAACTATTCTACGACTCGATGATCCTGATCCCCACCACTGCATTCCCACCTCCCCAGAAGAACAAATTCCCCTGTGGAAAACCTCTCCCTGAGCAGCCTCACCTGCCTCTGACCCAGCCACCCAGTCTCACTGTGTCTCTGCAGACACCAGGAAACTCTTGGGCTCTTCTGGAATTTCGTTTTCCACGTGAATAAAGTTTGGGTTTCAATTCCCACGGAGTGGGAACAACTCAGAGGGGTACAACCAATGTGTCTTGTAAAACAGCTGGTGCAGCTGTGGAGTAGGATTCTCTGCATTACAGAAACCAAACTGAACTAGCTCACTGTGTTTAATATCAAGATTCAAAGCTTGAAAACACTGCACTCATTTGGGGGTACAGCTTTATTTTTTCCCACAAGTGTATGTGAAATGCTACTGGAAACACCATGTCTTTGGCCATATAGGTTTATGGCCAGCAGTTTTCTCCTCAAATAAGGACTAGAAGCCACGCGTGGGTGGAAAAGTCCGTTTTTCCTCTCCACATTTTCAAAACGTATATATTACATTTCATTGTCCCCATAAGATTTTATCAGGCATGTTGTTTTCACTGCACATCCTGACTTAATGCAATGTGGCCTACAAAAATTAGTCATAACACAGTACATCAGCCAGGAAGAGACAAACATTTCCATAAACTGCATGTTCCATCAGCACATCAGTGCGACCTGTGGGCAGATGGTTTTGTCCAAATCCAGTGCAATCGCCTGTTTTCCAGATGGCTCCATGTTCACAAATAATATATTCCCCATCCAGCCCCGACCCGGACACGGGTCAAACACGGCCTTGAAGGGAAGGTATATTAGCAACAAATGTGTTTCTCTTTCTCCCTGCTCCAGTTTTGGGCGAGCACGTTGGAGAGAAACATCCTCGATGCTAAAAATAGGTCCCGGAGTACTGAAGACCCTGTGGGATTGACTTGGATTTGCCAGCTCACCCTGGGCTGCCACAGCCCCGTGCCACCCCAAGGGCTCTGTTGAGGGGTGAGCACTTGGTGGGACCTCAGCCAACACCCAGCTCCTGAGAAGCCCAGCAGCTCACAGGCTCTTCTTTGTGCCACGACAGCGCTTTCCAAGTCTGGTGCTCATCTCCTGGCAGGGATCTCAGGAACCCACTCCCTCTCAGGTTTTGTCCCTGCATTTTACAGAGGCAAAACGGCCGAGGTGCTCTGGTCACCTTGGCACTGCCTTTCCTAAGGGAGCTGGGCTGGTGCCAGCTGGGCTGGCAGGGCCAGCGGGAGATCCAGGTGATGCTGAGCAGGGGGCACGGGGGCTGTGCTTAGACCCCTCCCCGTGCTGTGTCCTGCGGGTCAGCTCTGCTCCTCGCTGCAGAAATGATTGTCAGTTGATCCTTCAGCACTTCAGCGGTGCCGATCAGCTTTTGAACTGCTGTAAATGAGGCCAATCAGCATTACTTTCGTTTCATTACTTCAAGAGCTTACTCATAAATTTCCTCTCATCCTGCTTCCCCTTTGCTCTGGAATTAGCCACAGCGTTTGCTACGAGCTGCTGTACCCTGTTCTCCTCCACTGGAGCTGTTTGATCTTTCCTGGGTTTAGTAATCAACTGGCAAATACACCTTATCTTGTTTGACTTCAAGCAATGCACCTCCTTGCCCCTTTTTCTTGGCTCTGCTGGGGAAGTAGGGGAGTAGCTGTGGCACTTAACTGACCTCAGTATAACCCGGGAGACAATGAATTGGCAACAAGTCCCTAAAACAATTAACAGCATCTTTCATTTAGCTGGGTGAATTTTATTACGTGGATGTTGAAACTGGGGAGGAGGATGGATTTCATTGCAGACAAAAGGATGGATCCCCCCCATTCCTGCCAAGCAGGCTCTGTACAGAGCGGTTGGGTCTGTCAGTGATGCTCTTCCAGGGTGCAAAGCAGCATGTGCTTGGAAAGATGCATCAGGAATGTAAAATATTGCTGGGTTTGCATCATTTTCTTGATGTTGGGGTAAGTTGACAGGAGGTGAGGAATGGCTCCAACCATGCTCCTGCCCAAAGCACCTCACAGTGTCCCTGATTTGGGTGGTTGGTCCAGCGAGCAGTGTGGGTGTAAAATAGTTGAAACAAAGGTAAAGCCCTTCAGCTGTGTTTCTGTGTCAGGAGAGAGCAGAAGGGGGGTCGTTTTCAGAGGTATTTTGCATTGATTTTCCTGTTATGTAAAGTAACCCAACCTGCTTTCAGCAGAAAGTGAGGAGCAACTGTTTTTCTTTTTAACAATTAATTTTTAATTAAATGCAAGCTTAAAAACTATTCTCTCTCTTGATGTTAGAATGTCTTTTAAAGGATTAATGAATAAAGTGAGTATTGAAACTGCTGAGACAAATAAAAGGCATTGGGGCATTTGAGCAGGTGCCTGCAGAGCTGGTCCTGAGCCTGGTCCTGAGCTTCCCCAGCTGCTGAGAATGAGACTGGTATGGGAGTCCTTAGGAGCCACCCATGCACCTGACCTTTTGGGATGGGCCATTTCCTAACTAAGCACAAATGGCTCCAACTGTCATAAATCACAGATTTTCCTATGATGCTTAATTTCATGGCACCTGGAGGAAACACAAAGCTGCCCATAAAAAGCTCCTGTGCTGCTGGGAGCTCTTTTGGAGCTTGAACCTTTGCCCTGTGCTCTTTGGTTTGCAGTCCCTGCCTTGGATTGCACACAAGGTAAACACTTATTGCTTTGTGGTGTGCTGGTGGCTGGAGAGGTAAGGTGTGATTTCATCTCTCTGCTGTGTGAATCTGCAGGTCTCCAAGGGTTCTCTGTGGCAGGAAAGCAGCAAGTGGGAGCCTGGTGGCTGTGTGCTGCTTCTGGTGGCATCTCATTGTGGCTGGGAGGTTTCCCACCCTTTTGCTCTTGTAGCATGACAGTCTTTTCCTCAAAAAACACTCTTTTTATTCAGTGGTGCTGGGGTTCTGCCCAGCAGAGGCTTGCTCTGGTTTTGCTGGTACCTGTGTGCCTGGGGGAAGCAGCTCTGGTGACTCTTCTTTATCATATGTAAAATGGGGATAATAATAACCTATGTCACAGGGGTGTTGCCAGACTTAATTAATTAGTATTTGCAAAGAGCTTTCAGATAATTGGATTAGAGGTGCTCTATTAATGCAAACTGTTATTGTTATTATTTATTTATTGTGTACTCGTGGAGTTCATCTGTGCAGGATGTTTGTGCTGAGTTTGGCTTGTGGATGTAAACAGGGGGGATGGTGCTGACTTAAAGGGAGCAGGAAAAGTAAATTCCTAGCCTAGCTTTTGCCTGTGACATCCTCAAGGCTAACCCACCCCTAGATGCTGAGCAACAGCTCCCAGGAGGGTTTTGGGTGAAACTGGGAGGATTCTACCTGGCTGAAAAATGCCCAGAAAATTGGGGAAGGTCTCCTAAAATGGAAAGATGTGGTAGTAACAGAAATGTGTGAGTGGAGCAGCACTGGGGGGATCTGGTGCTATGGGAATGGCTCCAGCCATGCTGGGTCATGGCAAAACATGCACCAAATCTGCTCTTGTTCCTACAAAAATGAAGTTACTGGTGAATATGTAAAATAAGCTTGCTAAAGCTGAGTGCTTTTCCATCTGACTCCAGCTTCTCTAGGTAATTCACCCCTGAGGTGAATACTTGGGTCAGAGTTAAATACAGCTGCTTTGGGATTTTGTGGGTATGAAAACAGACTAATTTGGTGCATAAGTCATTTTTAGTGCACTAATTTCCTGTTTTACATGCAGAAATGGTCCATAAATGGCACAGAAGTCTTGAGAAAGCTAAGCCTAAAGCATCTTGTTCAGATAGACTGAATGCTGAAGTCTTCCTTAAGAGCATATTACATGAAAACTCTTGGTGGTTCAATTCTTACTGGAGACCAGCATATTTTTATCAGTTTATAGCTCCTCATAGGTTATTAGTTGTCTCAGGCTTGCATAGCTCTTTTTCTTCATTAATATTAAGCTTTTATCTTTTCAGTTTTATTTTTTTTAAGATCTTCAAGTCCACAGCTGAAGATCTGAAGTGTTTCTTGGTTAAAAAACCCAACAACAAATACAGTGTGCAAATGAGACCTTTAGGGAAGTAGAGCAGAAGCTGCAGTGGCTGGAGCCAGTGGTGGCTCTTCTGCAGTGTTCCCAGGTGCCCCTGCTGCATCTTCTCAGCCCTGGGTTTGGTGCCCCTGGGCAGGTGCTGGGCTCTGCAGAAAGTTGAGGTAATCTGCAGTGCTCCAGGCCATGGATGGAAATGCACCCCTCTAGGTTCAAATCTACTGAAAATTGCCTTAAACTTCAGGGCTCATTTTCAGCTTTCATACCTATACTTTATGGGAGTCAGAGCTTCCATGAACCGTGGGAACTTCTTGCCTTGAAGAAAGGCCCAGGAGGGATGGAGTATCCTGGGAGAAAGGCACTCGAGCCTAGAAAACTCCTGAAAATTCTCAAGTGCAGCCAAGTCTGCAAGGCAAGACTTCAGGATAAAGTTTACTCCTAGTTGCTGGTGAACTCTTGGCAGATGCCACGTGGTGAGAGAAGCAGCCTTCTTGGAGGAGAGCTGCTGGCTCACCCTTGGTGCTGCAAACCTCCCCTGTTCTTGGCCACGAGTCTCTTTGCCCATCTCTACAGCTTCCAGCCACGTGGTCTCCACTGGGCCGTGGAGCAGTCGCTGTGTAGATGGGATCTGGAGGGGAAGCACCAGCCAGATGCAGGTGTTGAGAGTTCAGGGGCTGGCTCGTGTGCCCCGTGGGCAGAGTGGCAGCGAGTCCCCAGCAGGCTTGGCATGCCCAATTTATGGCCATTTACATGGGAAATTGCTCTGATCTCATTTGCATACACAGTTAGAGTAATCGTGGGCCAATTAAACTTGTAGTTCACAAAAATCTGGGTCTGAAACCTTTGCAGTTCTTGCAAACATACTAATCTGAGTGTGTGTGTGTGTGTGTGTATATATGTCACTTCATCAAATTCATGAAACCATAAATTGTTCCTGTCTGGCATCACC
>JAOEGS010003037.1:29414-43560 GCA_025447755.1 Corythornis vintsioides | reverse complement strand
AGAGGGGGAATACAGACTAGGGAGAAGGAAGAAATTTTATCTAGTGAAGATGGTGAGACATTGGCCCAGGTTGCCCAAACCTGCTCTAGCTGCAGATGTCCCTGCTCCAGCTGCAGATGTCCCTGCTCCCTGCAGGGGAGGTGGACTAGATGACCTTGAAAGGTCCCTTCCAAAGCAAACCATTCTGTGATTCTTTGACCACCATGCATCTGCTTTTAGCAATAAATGGGATGGATGTTCCCATCTGTCCCCCAAGAGTTGGGAGCTCACATTGCTCTTCATACCATCATTCTAATTTCCAGCTGCAATCACATTTTTTTCTGTTTTCTTTTTCCTTGACACTTGTTTGTTGACGACCTCAGACAGGTAACGCACGTGGCTTTTTGTCCCCTTTGTATCCTGGCAGCTGTCACCAATTGTGGAGTTGAATGTCGGTGGGGAGATGTACACAACAACACTGAGCACCTTAAAGAAGCACCCTGGCTCCAAGCTGGCAGAGATGTTCACCGGCCAGCCCAAACTCAGGACCGACTCCGAAGGGAGGTTCTTCATCGACAGGCCAGGCACCTACTTCAAATACATCTTGGAGTACCTGCGTAGCAACCAAGTGCCCACCCAGTGCATCCAGGACGTCTACAGGGAGGCCTTGTTCTATGACATCGAACCCCTCATCAAGCAGCTGGAGGATTCCCCTCAGATCTTTGGGGAGCTTGTGGCGAGGAAGCAGTTCCTGGCCCGTGTGCCCAGCTACAGCGAGAACATCGAGCTGATGATCCGCATCGCGCGGGCCGAGGCCGTCGCTTCCCGCTGCTCCGGAGTCATCGTCTGCGTGGTCAGAACCGAGGAGGATGCGGCCAGATGCCAGGATGCCTTGAACAGCTTGGACATGGATAAAAAATCTGTGGTGAAGTTTGGTCCCTGGAAGGCAGCGCCGAGTATTTCTGACCTGCTGGACTGCATTCAAATGGACGTTGCAGCCAAAGGGTATAAAATATCCTTCCAGCCCCACGTTGCTGAAAAAGGCTTTCGCTTCAAATCTCATGACTTCTTCTACAAGTTCCTGTTCACCTGGTGGTAGCAAAGTGGGGACCAGAAGAAAGCAATTATTAAAATAAATTCACTTGGGTCATGCAGACTGAGCCACAGACTATCAGAGGGACAGCAAGAAATTTGTGGGCCAGCAAAAGGATCTCCTTTGGTCATTTGCCAAATTAAAGAGCACTTAAGAACCACTCTTTACTTGGGTTTTAGGGGATAACTGTGCAACTTAAAAGGTATGAGGAAAAGGAGGAATATTACTCTTTCAATATTGCTGACTATTAGGTAAGTTTAGAGACAGATCTGAGGGTCAAGCCAACCTCGTTCAGGCTAAGAGAAATTAATCATCCCAAATGTGTCTCATGAACACGTGGAGTTGGTCTCTTAGTGAAACAGGAACATGTCATATCATAAAATCACAGAATCATATCATAGAATGGCAGGGGTTGGAAGGGACCTCTGGAAATCATCATGTCCAACCCTCCTGCCAGAGCAGGGTCATCATGTCACAAGCACACTGGTAGACTGACAGCTGCATTAACACATGCTCAAATTAAAATTGGATCCATAACTAGAAGAAAAAGGCTCTTTTTTACATTGTTTTTCATAGTGGAATCGAGGTTAAAAAGGATTTCAGCATCTCCTGCTCTCCTCCTATTGCTCCCATAGGCCGCCAACTCTCTAAGCAATGTATTTATTACAGTTACTTATAATTTATTCTGAAGGAAAGACAACCTCAGCTATGGCTGAGGATCAACAGAAGGCTGAAATACCATCACAGATTTGAGGAATTTATAGTCTGAGGACATGCCCTCCTCTCTCAGGCCACACTATTTTAATCTTTTTCTTATGACATTCATTATTATAATGATACTCTTTCTAAATACTTAAGCTTCTAGAAGACTAGGGAAAGCCCCTGTGATTTGACAGGAAGGAAGCACTACTGAAGTGGTAGTCTGGGACCTCAGTGTAAATTCTCCTTTGCAGAACACAAGTTGGGTCTACATTGTATTGCAAAATCCTTGGTATTTGAAAGTTAATTTTTATACTGGAGATGGCTGTTATCTTGGTTTAAATCCCTCGGAAAATAATAATGGCTAATTTGCTTATGAACTTATTTCCTTTATATCTCAGACCATGGATTTCTTCCATTTATGGACAATATTCTCTGGTATGCTAAATAAAGTAACTTTTAAAAGTTCTCTGAATTATACAAAAGTGTTTTATTTACTGACATCCTTCCCCCAAAATTCTAAAGACCTTAAGTTTTACCTTCATGCTCATGGATCTGAATCAGTCCTAACTAAGCCTGGTGCCCGATGTGCTCACCCCAGCACAGATTTCCCTCCGGTGACAGTCGGGACTTGCCACCAGTGTCAGGATAGTTCTGCTGTGGGTGTGCTGGGGCTCTTTTAAGGCTTATGGCATTTCTAAATCTATCAGTAAGAACTGCTCCAACAGGGGTCTGAAACGACAAAAGGCTTTATTTAGCTCATAGCTATGATCATAACCCAAAAGTCAGTGGCCCTCGCTTAGGAGAAGAGAGATCAAGGAGGCTCCAAACGGACAAAAGGCTGCTTTAAAGAGACTAAAGTTAGATATTAGAATAAAAAAAAAAAAAAAAAAGGAACTGATTATAGGGTAAAGACTCGAGCAGTCCCGCAGGCGCCATGTTAGGCCCCCGTTCCCTTGGCAACCGTCCCCCTCCCCCCGGAGCCCGGCCGCCTGACCATAGAGCGCGGCCTGCAGCTGGGTAGAGAGGACGCTCCTTTCGCCGCCTCTCTGCGGGAGGCTCCGTGGTTTCTCTTCCGGGTTGCGCATACAACGGCCGCCGAGGGCCTGGCAGCTCCAATATGGCGGCGCACCTGAAGAAGCGGGTGTACGAGGAGTTCACCAAGGTGGTCCAGGTAACGCACCTCCGCCGGACCGAGCCGAGCCGGGCTGGGAGGAGGGGGTGTGTGTCAGCCCCGAGCTCCGCCGTGCGGCGGGTGAAGCGGAGCTGGGGGAAGAACTGCCGGCCTATCCCGGGGCCTAGCCCAGGAGTGCTGCCCGCCGCCCTGGGGAGGGGGCCTCGGGGCCGGGGCGGCTCGTGAAGGCCTTTGGGGGAGCGAGAGGGGGTGGACTCGGATTTAGGGAGGCCGGAGCTGCCTGGAGAGAAGGGGGCTGACTCGCGGGGGGTGCGGCGGAGAGAGTGCCCCTCTGAGGGCGGGGAGGGAGCGTCTAGAGGCCTTCGACTGCCGAGGGGTAGACGCAGCTTCCCCACCCCTGGCCGGGAGAAGGGCTGGGAGATTTTCGCATGTTCTAGGCTGCTGGGCATGGGAGAAGGGATGTTTGCAGTGGGGTGGGTGTCTGGGGTTGGAGAAAGGAGAGGCAGCGTTTCCCACCCGGACAGGACGAGAGGTGTCCCAAGGGCTAGGGATGTCCCTCTGAAAAGAGCTGAGTGAGAGGCCAGTGACTGCCATGGGGCACGGGAGCTTTCTCAGGTTTGGTTCTGAGACTCTAGGAAGGAGTGTGTCTGGATTTGCTGTGTTTCTGAGCTGTGTTTCTCTGCCTGCAGCAGCAGCACGAGGACCTGTCTGCTAAGAAGCTGCGGCTGACCAAGCCCAGCAAGTCAGCGGCGCTCCACGTCGACCTCTGCAAAGCCACCTCACCTGCAGATGCCCTGCAGTACCTGCTTCAGTTTGCCAGGAAGCCTGTGGAAGTGGAGAGCGTAGAAGGGGTTGTCAGGATCCTACTGGAGCATTATTACAAGGTGCTGAACCTGGGAGTTAAGCATGTTTCCAGAATCTTCCTTCTGGTCATGGGGTCGGATGTGGAACAGGGACTCACAGGTTCCTGTGTCTCTGACTTGGTTGCCAGCAGCCTGGGCTGTTGGACTCTGTGTGTGAGGGGAGTGAGTGACTAGTCCTTCACCTGAGTGGTCATGTTAATTGATCCATTGGCTTTGTTGCAGGAGCAAGTGACAGGGATGTCATTGTGTATCCTTGTAGATGCCTTGAATGATTACACTGAAACTAATTTAATAAGAAACAAATGACATAAGTAGCTTTCCAGGGAACTCATCTGTCCAGAGCTGCCTCAAGTTTATCTAAATCCTCCTGACTGATGTTTTCTTAACTTTCTCTAGCAGTGGAGAAACTTAGTAGCTATTGTATATGCTGCAAGCAAAGCACTTTAAAGTGTTGCTTGTGAAAAACTTAACAAAAAATAACAGCAGAATAACAAACAAATAACAGAAGTAAAATATGCCTTGCAGTATCCACATATAGATCCTTCACTTGATAAAGCAAAACTTTATTGCATCTGACAAAGCTGCACTGTGGGCAGAAACATTTCTCATAGGTGTCCTTGTGCTGTTCTGCCTTTTTACAATTGAGTCTGTTTTGCTTTGAAATTGCACTCACACTCTAAGCTGCATTTTATCTGTTTCTGCCCTTCAGCCCATGTGCTGAGACTGTTTAACGTGTTTTGATGAGAACTTCTTTTCATCATTGGACTAGTCCCCACTCAAAAGAGTTTAAAACTTAAAGAAATAAACCCATTTGTTGTTCTGTGAAGAAAATTGTCATTCCTGATCAAGTAACACAGTTATTTGTGTCTGAAGTTTGTGTTATAGCCTATACTAGAAGAGAAACTTAAATCTGAAGATGAGGTCACATTTTCAAGTGTTGCAGAAACCAGCTTTTTAAAAGCATTTTAGTCCTGTAGCTGACATTATTTTACTTAACCAGTTCTTCAGAGACTGTTTTGCTTTCTGAGTACCTGCAGAAAACTTGCACTTGAACTGGTCTTTCAGAAACCTACCCCTGAAAGCTGTAACTGCAAGTGGAAATTGCTGATGTATTTGTTTGTAGTGTCATTATTTTGTTTAAGGTGGTGCTGCTGCCTCCTGCTCCTTCATTCCTTGATATGATGATGGGAGAGTCCCCATGCAGTCCTGGTGGCCTCTGAAGATCAGAAATACAGTCTAACTCTTTGTTTTTTTGCTCCATTTTTCACCCATAGTTCCCATGGCCCTGCTGACAGCTGAATCAGCACAGCTGAGCAGGTGTGGGGAGGGACAGGACACTGTAAGCTGGTGTTGCTGTCAGGAATGGTGTGCCCTCAGTGGAAAACCTGAAAGCCTCTCCCTGCTCCCTGAGGTTGGTTGAGACTTGGGCTTAGAGGCACCTTCACTTAGTGGTGTTTTGGTTGTGGAGATGGGATCAGACCTGCAGACTAAAAGGATATATTTCTCTAATTTACTGCTTATGAAGCATTAGAAGGAGAAAGAAAATGCCCCCTGTGCTGAATTGTATATGGGTCTTGTCTTTCTCTAGTGCTTTATGTTCTTTAAAATGGAGAAGCCTGAGGGTGTCTGTTTCCTTCCAGGAGAATGATGCCTCTGTAAGGCTTAAGATTGCTTCCTTGCTGGGCTTGCTGTCGAAGACTGCAGGGTTTTCCCCAGACTGCATTATGGATGATGCCATTAACACACTTCAAAATGAGAGTGAGTCTCACTTTTCAGCTGGTGCTGTTGATCAAGGAAGAATCACACGGTCTTTTAAGCATTTAGGACAGTGTATAGTTGAGAATTGTTGCTAAGAATGTTTTATTTTCTTTTTTTGTAAGTGATGACAGACAATACCATGATCTAAGGAGGAGAAAAATGTTTTTCACACCTGCCTGCTGTTTACCTTTGTTTTAAGGGAGTGCAAAGTTTGCTTTTGCAGCTCTGTGTGAAAGCCATTGCTGTGTTTTGGAGGGCAGTCTTGCTTCACATGGAACGTTCTTTGGAGTATTTTACATCTGCTGTGGACCAGCACATCAGAGCTAATGCAAGAAGGGGGTAGTTTATTAGCATTGGATTTGTAATCGACAGTAAAGTCTAGATTGTCTTGTTTGTGCCTTCATACAAGTCAATTTATTTTCTGTGTTGTATTCACAGTTTGTATGGACTCTACTGGATGCAGTTTGATTTTATTTTAATGTCATTTATAGAATTGTGGAATGGCTTGGGTTGGAAGGGTTCTTTCAGGGTCATTTAGTCCAACCCCCTGCAGGGAGAAGGGTAATCTGCAACTAGAGCAGGTTGCTCAGAACCCCAGCCAACTTCAACTGGAGTATTTCCAGGGATGGGGCATCAACCACCTCTCTGGGGAACTTGGGCCAGGCTCTCACCACCCACATTGTAAAAAAAAATGCTTCCTTATATCTAGTCTAAATCTCCACTCTTTCAGCTTAACACTGTTGTTCCTTGTCCTGTCACTAGTGGGGTTTGTAAAAAGTCTCTCTCTGACATTTTCTCTGATTTTTCTGACAGGCCCCCTTTTATGTATTGAAGGGCCACAAGAAGGTCTCCCCAGAGCCTTCTCTTTTCCAGGCAGAACACCCCTAACTCTCCTAGCCTAGCCTTCCAGAATTGCTGGGGCTCCTCTGGCCCTGCTCCAACAGGTCCCTGTTTCTCCTGTGCTGAGGACTCTAGAGCTGGACCCAGCACTGCAGGGAGGTCTCCCTAGAGCAGAGAAGAGGGCCAGGATCCTCTTCTTCACCCTGCTGCCCACGCTGCTCTGGATGCAGCTGCTCATGTCCAGCTTTTCATCCACCAGTATCCCCCAGCCTTCTCCTTAGGGCTGCTCTCCATGCATCTTTGTCCCAACCTGTTTGGATGCTGGGGATAGCCCTGACCCATGTTCAGCAATGTGCACTTGACCCTGTTGAAGCTCGTGAGGTTTTCATGGGCTCACTTCTGAAGCTGGTCCAGGTCCCGCTGTATGGTGTATCCCTCCCCTCCAGTGTGTTTGTTAGCCACCTGTGGATGCCCTGGAAATGTTCAAGGCCAGGCTGGGTGGGGCTCTGAGCAACCTGCTCTAGTGGAAGGTGTCTCTGTCCATGGCAGGGGGGTTGGAACTGGATGATCTTTAAGGTCCCTCCCATCCCAAACCATTCTATGATTGTATGAATTCCTTATCCCCTGACCAGTTCCCCCATTAAACCAGTTTCTCTCCAGTTTAGAGGTTGAACATTGTGGTGGTTCAGGTGAGTTAGCAGTGAAGCCTCACTGCATACGGGGCTGTAGCCAGGACATCAAAGGAGAGGGTAGTTCTGTGTTTTCTCAGCACTGGTTAGACCACATCTGGACCACCACATCCAGCTGTGGGCTCCCCAGTGCCAGATAACTGCTGGTGCTGCTGAGCTCAGCAGAGAGGGCCAGCGAGGTGGCCAGGGGATGGACTGTGCAATGTGCAAAGAGAAGCTGAGGGAGCTGGGCTTGTTCTGACACTGACTGGAGAGATTTCAGGAGGGCATTCAAACCCAGCTCAGCAAAGCTGCACCCAGCCTTTCACTGTTGTGTTTTGCAGAGTCTCACCAGGTCCTTGCTCAGCTGCTGGACACACTGTTGGTGATTGGCACAAAGCTCACAGAGAACCCGTCGGTCAGGATGAGGCTGGTTGAGGTTGCCTGCAAGGTGAGGTAGCTTCCCTGGGGCAGGAAACCTCTATCACTGCCACAGGGAAAAAAAATATGCAGTCAGTGTTTGAATTATTTTAATTGCTCTTAACAAACTGTTAGAATACTATATTTTAACTGCCTGGGATCAATTGTCCCAAAGGGGTAAAAGAACAATAAGAATCCAGTTACGTCTGCTCTTCCATTCCACAGCACCTGACAGATTCTTCCCATGGGGTAAGAAATAAATGTCTGCAATTAATTGGCTGTCTTGGACCAGTGGAGAAAGGTGGTGCAAAAGAAGTTGAAAGCCAAGCTGCTAAAGATGTGCAGAAGATAATAGGAGATCATTTTAATGACCAGGACCCTCGTGTTAGGACTGCAGCTATAAAAGCCATGGTAAGTGTTGCTGGTACAGTGGAATTAACTCTCTGGGGTTACAGAAAGAAGCTGATAGAGAGTTGCAAACTAACCCAGAGAGATGTGGCTTAAAAGTGATTTAATTAACTTAGTAACTAAGTCCATTTAGCACATCAAAATTACCTGGAAAAATAAGCTAGGACTTTAAATGTGAGATATTAAAGGGCATTTTAGTCATTCATAATACATTTTTTTTTCTGCTGTAACTAAAGAAGCTTTTGATTTTTTTGACTAATTTTAAGTGTATGTAGGCTCATACGTAGAAAAATCTGTATTTCTTGATTTACCTTTGGTTACCAGAATTACAATAAATGTGATTACCAGAATTACAATAAATATTCTCCCAACATGCAGTGCTGCTTATGACAGGAAACCTGAGTCCAAAAAGAATTTTCTTTTCTAACAATATTTCAATTTTTCCCCATGGTCACATTCATTAGCAGTCTCTGTGTATGAGGTTTACTGGTTTTCATGTGGACTGCACTGTGGGGACCCTTCAAAAGTTTTTAGCTTTCCAGAAACACAAAGAGCTTGCACTTGAGAAGTTTGCTTAATTCAGTTTCCCTTTGAGTATGTGGGTATGCAAATGCTTCTCTATTGCCCTTAAAGTTGATAGCAATATCCCATCTAACGTGATGGCCAACAAGGGGATTTGAATTTAGGGTATTTGAGTTAATGATTTTAAACTCCAAAGGAGGAAGCAGGATGCCTTTGAGGAGATCAGCTTGCACTTGAACCTATCTGGGATCTCTCTCTGCTGGAGGTTGCACTCATCCTTCCTTTTCGTTTCATTCTCATTTTTGATGGCACATTTTTGGAGAGACTTTTACAATATTATTTGAGCACATCCAAAGCAAGATTTGTGACCCGGAATTTATAAAGACAGCACAGAGACAACTGTCTTTCTGTTGTTTGAAGCACAAAATCTTCCTGAATGAATTCAGGTCACTAACCACTTTTAGGGTTCTTGCTCAGAGCTTTCCTGGCTACTAAGTTTGTGTGTTTTTTCTTTAATTTTGTCACTGACTTCTTGTACTTCAAAGTGGATATAGAAAAGCAAGTGTTTCTTGATGACCATATTCAACCAGATATTATTCCTTTAAGTAAGATTCATTATACTGTCTTAATTCAGACAGAAGCAGTGTTTAACAGGATAGTTTTTGCTATTATTATGGTTTGGGAATTGAAAGGTTTACAGAGCATTAGAATACATTGGCAATAGCAAACACTAAACAGTTGTTTGAAAGTTGGGAGAATGAGCAGATGGTGCATTTATATAAATTCCTTTTTCTTAAAGTAAATCATAGCAGCAATCAAGCAAGTAACTAAGTTTACTCAAAGTGGAAAAAACAGTGGTGAAAACTTTGTGTCACTTAAACCTGTAGTTACACTTTCTTGTGTTTTGTTTTGTTGGGTTTTTTTTTTCTGTAGCTGCAGCTTCATGAAAGAGGATTAAAATTACAGCAGGCTATTTACAGTCAGGTAAAACTTATTAATTTGTATTTATTTCATACCTGTTTGTATATTGCTTTTTAGATTCTGTGAGAGTGTGCTTTGAGAGGAGGGCACTGAACAGATGTGGAGCATTTTGCACTTAGGTTGCTTGTATTTCTTATTGTCCTATCACAGTGGAAATAAAAACCTGTTTTGCATCTGTTGTGTGTAAGCACACTAAAGCATATGCTTTGGTGTATATTGTCTATTAGAGGAGATAATAGGATATGGGTTGTTGATTTTAAACTAAAATTGGATTGATTCAGACTAGATATAAGGAAGAATTTTTTACTTTGAGGGTGGCGAGACCCTTGGTTGATGCCCCATCCCTGGAACCATTGAAGCCTACACCTGTTATTTCAGTAAAGCTGAGCTTCTGAAGCCTGTGTCAGATTAGTTCTAGTACCAAATCACAGCATGGTGGGTGTTGGAAGGGACTGTTGGAGATCATTGAGTCCTCCCCCCTGCTAAAGCAGATTCACTCAGAGCAGCTTGCACAGGAACATGTCCAAGTGAGTCTTGACATTCTCCAGAGAAGGATACCTCACAACCTGTCTGGGCAGCCTGTTACAGGGCTCTGACACCCTTAAAGGAAAGAAGTTTTTCTGTATCTGTAGGTGGAGCTTTCTGTGTTCTTATTTTGTTCCCATTGCCCCTCATCCTGTTACCGGGCACCACTGAAGTCTGGCCCCATCCTGCCAACCACCTGCCTTTTAGATGTTCATAAGCATTGAGAAGTTCCACTCTCAGTCTTCTCCAGGCTAAAGCCCCAGATCCCTCAGCCTTTCCTCATAAGATTGCTGTTCCACTCCCCTCATCATCTTTGTAGCCTCCTTTGGATTACAGGTCAGCTCTCATGCTTCCTGCCCAGTACAGGCAACTCTGGAGTTCTACAGCACATTGATTGACTTTGTCAGGACTAGTCTACCTGAGAAAACTTGGAAATACTGGGGAGTAGAAGGGAAGACTGAATGAAATTTTTGAATCTGTCCTAACTGATCCTACACCCACCATGGGAAGTGACAGTTCAGGTGGAGATGTGTCAGGTGTATTGGACTGTGGATCTTCTTTCAGGCCTGCAAGCTGTTGGCAGATGATTACGAGCAAGTGCGCAGTGCTGCGGTCCAGCTAATTTGGGTCCTCAGTCAGCTGTATCCTGAAAGGTATGTGCTGTATGCAGAGTAACTCCCAAGTAGTGGCAGAGTAATCATCCTAATCCTGAGAGTTTTGTGCTGGTAAGTCTCAGGAGTAGCTGTTAGAAAACTGATGTCTCCAAATTGCTGATAACTTGTAAGAATGAACTGATCGAGATGAAGTTTCACTTCCTGGTATTTGTTGCACATCCATAGGAATTCAGACTAGGTTTTTTCTTGCTTGATGCCATCCAGCAGAGCATAAAATCAGCAGCCTGATTAATGTTTCTCTGTTAGCATTGTCCCCATTCCTTCTTCTAATGAAGAAATTCGCCTGGTTGATGATGCATTTGGAAAAATCTGTCATATGGTCAGTGATGGATCCTGGGTTGTTCGAGTACAAGCTGCTAAGTTACTGGTAAGTTAGTCTCTGTCTGAAAATAGTTCATCTTTTTTTTTCCATGTATATTTGAATAGAAATGAGAAGATGTTTACAAACTGTATAGGTAAATTTCTACCAAAATCCTGAGAAGGAAGAAATGGGAGAGGTTGAAGAAACCTCAGAGTTTCTCATCTGAACTCTGCAGTTATTCTTTCCTTGGGAGTAGAGGCTAGAGTATCCCAGAAAAACAAGTACCAGTTGTAATTCCCTCCCCCTACTTCTCCAGCACAGGATGTGTACACCAACTGAAGTCAAGAAAGACAATATTAACCTCAGTGGGAAAATGGGATGTTCTGACTCTCTTAAGTAAACTTTAGACTCTGACATATGGTAAGGTCAAGCACTGCATAAAGTTGTTAGGATGAGTGGGTTAAGACTGAATTCTGTGTCGGGATAAGTTGGGAAATTACATGGTGTTATTTAGAATAATCTTGTTTCTTCATTTTGATTATTTTTCCCTTTATTTTTTCTTTAGGGTTCTATGCAACAAGTGAGCTCCCATTTCTTAGAGCAGACCCTCGACAAGAAACTCATGTCAGATCTGAGGGTATGTACATGTTTGGGGTGTTTTTTATGTTGACACATACACAACAGGTATGTTAATGCTGAGTGTGTTAGTTTACCATGTCCTTGCCTCAGGGCTGCTGGGAGTTAATTGATGATGACAGGTTTTCTTTTAGATTAAAGTCAATGAAGCAATTGCTAGTTTTAGATTTCATTAGCTGGGCGTGTAACAAACAGCTCCAGGCTATTCAGGTTTTGTAGATGAGAGGCAAACATTTATGTTCTTCTAACAGCCTTGTGTCTAAAAACTTTATTTATTATGTTCAGAAAGATTACATCCTAGTTTTAGGAGCAAGCTTAGGGAAACGTCCTGCAAGATTCAGACTGTAGACACAGGTTTTTGAAGAGACACGAGTAGCTGAAGGCTGGGATTCCTGAGCTCTATCAGCAAAACTTTACAGGAAAATTCCTTCTTTAAGCAACTTGCTCAGGGTGTGTTGTTTAGTTCTTCTGTCTGAAAAAAAAAAAAAAAAAAAAAGATTAAACTAGAGGTGCTAGTTTTTGTGGGCTGCTTTGTAAAAGCTGCTGAAAAAAAAAGTGCTGCACAGCTTTCTTCAGAGTGTGGGGGAAAGGAGGTGGACTAGCAGGTGAATGGCTATTGCATTTTATGCATTGCTTAACTCTCTGAAGTATGGATAGTCATTAAAGTGTTTAATTGCAGTTTTATCAAGAACTGCAAATCAGTAACATCTGGTTTTGCAGTCAGTTATTGGATACTTAACTAAATGGGGCTTTGCTCTCACCTAGTTTGGCTGGGCTTATAATGGATGTCTCAGAACATATTAACATCTATTAGTTAATATCCTTTCCCAGCATCAAAAGTACAAAGAGACACTGGCAATTTTAAATATTAATAGAAAAGAAGGTACTATTTGTTTTTCTTAGCACTGGCACGTGTCTGTCAGTGTCTCAGTCTCTGGCTACATCTTCTTTCCAATCCAGGAAAGCCCTCTGATAATCTGTTCTGTCATCTTTCCCATGCCCATGTTTGTAACTTGTTCACCTTTCCCTTTCCCGCCGGTGTGGGCAGAGGAAGCGCACGGCGCACGAGCGAGCCAAGGAGCTCTACAGCTCTGGGGAGTTCTCGAGTGGCAGAAAGTGGGGAGATGATGCTCCCAAAGAAGAAATTGATACTGGTGCTGTAAACTTGATTGAATCGGGAGCTTGTGGAGCTTTTGTTCACGGCCTGGAAGATGAGATGTATGGTAAGTGTGAATTTGTTGTTGAATGACTGCAGAGGGAGATGTGTGCTGGTTAATGAGCTTTGGTTCTTCTTCAGTTTGGTTTGGTTTGTTTATTTTTTGTCAAAAATAGAACAGATTTTTTTTTTTTAAGCAAATGGTGTACTTCAGAGTGGTGGGATTTTGTTCCATTATGATCTCTCATGGCAGTGAGAGACCATAGGTTTCAAAGTTTGTTTCAAGTAGTTTAAAGACCATAGATTTGTTTGTTTGGAAGAGATCTTTAAGATTGAGTCCAGCTGTTAACCCAGCACTGCCAAGTCACCACTAAACCATGTCCCTCAGCACCACATCTACAAGGCTTTTAAATACCTCCAGGGATGATGACTCCTATCACTTCCCTGGTGAAGAAATTTTTCCTAATGTCCAACCTTAACCTCTCCTGGAGCAACTTGAGGCCATTTCCTCTTGTCCTATCACTTGCTGCTTGGGAGAAGAGACCAACCCTCACCTGGCTCCAAACTCCTGTCAGGGAGTTGTCAAGAGCAAGAAGGTCTCTCTTTTGTCCATACTGAGCTACCCCATGTCCCTGAGTAATGCCTCACAAGACTTGTTCTCTAGACCCTTCCTCAGCTTTGTTGCCCTTCTCTGGACATGATTTAGCCCCTCAGTGGCCTTTTTGGTGTGAGGGATCCAAAAGTGAACCCAGGATTTGTGGTTTTTCTTTACAGGAAACTAAAAATGTATAGAGCTTGTTTAAAATATGGCACCACAAGGAACCTGTGGCCATGAAGTCCAGTAATTACTCATTTTGTAAATATAGAATCTTCCACCCTAACAGAGCTTAGAACTAGTGGACACAAACCCACATATTTTTCAAAATATTTCAGAATCCACCAGCTCCAACTAACAAATATTCTCCTCATGTCCAAGCCATAGCCACTTTATACCAATCTGTTTCAGTCAGTAGCAGTTTCAGATTAGTTATTCTTTTTCTTGGGGGCTGCTATATTGTTCTTGTCTCTGCTGCTACAAAGCTTTCCTCTTGGCCAGCTAGAATTAAATTCCTGAAAGTTGGTAACTGGATATTCATGTTTACAGGCACTTTAAATTTTAGGTAAGGTCTTCCTTACATCTTTAGCAATGTTATTTGTGGTATTTCCATTGAAGTTACAGAACTGTGTTGTGAGATCACAGTTACCTGTTCCCTGGTGCTATTGAGTTGTCTTCCTGTGATGGACTTGGAGGTGGAAGTTTCTTTCCAGCAGATGATATGTGATCTGTTCTTTCAAAGAGGATGAATTAATCAGTGTCAGACTGGAACACAGGCATTCCTGAGCTCCTAGGTTTGGCTGCAGCATTGGCCATGATTCATAGATTCATAGATATTAGAGGTTGGAAGGGACCTAGAAGATCATCTAGTCCAACCCCCCTGCCCGAGCAGG
>JAOEGS010003037.1:7975-19865 GCA_025447755.1 Corythornis vintsioides | reverse complement strand
GGCAGGGGGGTTGGACTAGATGATCTTCTAGGTCCCTTCCAACCCCTAATATCTATGAATATCTATGAATCTATGAAAAGACTTTCACATTCTTTATCGGCTTGAAATTCAGAGAGGGATTTTCCTGGAACAGACAGTATTACTGTGTGTTGCTGTCTGCTGTTTTACAGGCAAGGGTGTGTGGGGTGGGGTTGATGCTGCCTCTTCACAAACAAAACACTTGAAAAGGATGATTTTGGCTTGATTCCTTTACGTGGAAAGAGGAGAAGAGTCTTATAATCTAAAATTACTTGTTTGGAATATGGACTTCGAGAAAGCTTTATCCTTTTCCTTCCCTCTGGAAAGCTCTATATTCTGTATGTGTAGCTGTGTAGCTTTCCCAGCCACCTGCAGTGGTGAATGAATAAGGGGCTTCTCCCTGAAAACTGCATTGATTGTCTATTCTGAAGCTGTTGTGCACAGCCTAAAACACAGTCTCCAAGAACTTGATGCATTAAAGGCTTGAAACAGGTGCTCCCTTGGTGGAGCATCCCAAATCTTACAGGCACAGTGAAGGGCTGGAAACCTCCCAGGCTGTGAATATTTCAGCTTTCAAGTGTAGGAATCATGTCAGAGATGGCTGCATGTGTTACATGCAGTAAAGGGCAGCAATGCTTTGGAGTTGATGGAAATTACTGGCTTGTTTTTTTCCTGCTGAGATCACCAGCCAGGAGCTGCATTAAACCAGCTGCTCTTTCTCACCCCTCTGAGCTGGGAGAATTGAAGACACAACCCAAAGAAGCATTAATGGTTATTTTGCAGAGAGCAGATTTCCTTCACCAACAGTTTGGTTGCTGAGAGGGATAGAAGATGCTCACAGTGGGATGTGGGATGTGACTCCCTCCTCCTTCACCATTATTGTCATGGGGGGGAAAAGCTCAGACCTTGTGGAGCTGGTGTCTGCTTGGGCCTTACATTCCTGACCACGCTCAGGGTCAGTGCTCTTCCCACAGACTCTGCAGCTGAAACTGCAAGACAGGCTTCTTAGCAAATTGGTCTTTGTGGTTTAGTGTCTCCCTCTATGCAATAGGAATTTTTTTTGTCTTGCAGGGATGTGGAAATCTGTTTAAGATTTGTAAGGAAATAGAATTAGTGGAATTGGGAACTGTAGAAGGCTGGGAAATGAAATATCTGCTGAGCTGTTAGGAAGAGATGCTGTCCTGTTCCTTCTTAGTGTGTTGGGAGGCATTAACTATGACATGGGAATGAAGCACCCAGGACTCTCCTCTTCCTTTTGAATGAAGATGGAGTCACTGTGTAAGGCTCAGGCTGGCTCTGCTGTTACTGCATGCAAGGAAGTCACAGTCCCTCTGCTTGGGAGAGATGCTGTTTGGCTGAAAATTGTACAGATAAGCTCATGGATTTTATTTTTTTTTAAATATTTTTTTTTATGTATCAGTGCTCAGCTGCCTTCTGGTTTGGCAGAGCCAACATTTGAGAATTGCATCATAAAAGCAGAGGTCAATTGAAAATAAACTAAATGAAAGGGCCTTCTCAAGAAATCAATTCTTTTTAACAACACAGGAGGAAACATGGAAGTGGATTGACAATTTTGGTACACTTTGGATCAAAGCAGAATGCAGAGAAAAACAGAGAAGTATTGAATCCAAATAATCCATCCTGTTTTCAGATCTGTAACAAAAAATGGTTTTTGTTTTCTCAGTATACCCTTTTGATTTTAAAACATGTCTAAGAGTAGAGAACTAAAGCATTTTTTGGGTTCCATTAACTGTCATCTTTTTTTCTATCATGTTAAAAGCTACTTCTGTTGCTCTGTGATTTACAAGAAATACTTACACCAGACAACACACAAGGGCTAGCTGGGCAAATCTCAGTACATCACATTTCTGCCTGGTTTCAAAAAGCAGCTGTATTTCAAATACACTTGGTTGCATGAGCCTGACATGATCCAGACCACTTTTCCTAGCCAACAGGAATAGTCAGATTTCCCAGCAGTGTAACAAAAATGGGTCATTAGCTGCTATAGCAATGTGGAGTGGTGGAGGTTAAATCTGGAACTGCTACACTGTATGGTTCCCATAGGGCTGCAGAGTAATGGGCATTGACTGAGTTTCTTCTTCCACTGCTGTGCTTGTGGCAGCCTGAAGAAAGGAGATGCCAACTCCCAAGGTTCAAACTGTTTTGCAGCACATGTTTGCTACTCTTCCTGCTGTTTATTCTAAGGATAAAAAAACCCAAGATGCAGAACAGTTGGGTTAATTGTTGCTGTGTTCTGAGTGGACTGAGATTAACCTGCTTGCTGTCTCAACAGTCTTTTTCCTTTTGTTTTTGTCACATGCTTCAGTGATCTTCAGAGGCTTGGAGAACTGCAGTCAGAACTGGCAGGGATGGCAGATTTCACTGCAACTTACCTTCAGTGTCAGCTGCTCCTCATCAAGGTTTGAATGTGCCTGTGGTTCCTGGGCTGTTCTTCAGCACTGTCCCCACATCACTGCTGCACTTTGTGTTTGGATGTTTGTGCTGAAAACTGGTGTGTGATCAAAGTGTGGGTTCTGTGGATTTCTGATTCTCCTGCTTCCCTCCTGTGGCAAATCATTTATGCAGGGACTTTGCCAGTGAGAACACTAATGCAGATCTCTGCTGCTGTACCAAAGACTTATGTTGGTTCATGTTCATTTTGCCAGTGCAGAGTGTATTTTCTGGCAGAAATCCCAATGGAGGCAGCTACTCGTTCACTTTCCATGTTATGAGTTTAACTTTTCTCTGCTAGTGGCCACTGGAATGTTTTTTTGCTAAACTGCTGCTAAAAGTGGGGGTTTTATAGGCAGTGTTTTGAAGACAGGTTTTTTTGGCACTAGTGCCAAAGGAATTCCTTAGACTTGACTGATCAAAATACCAATTGTTCCTTTATTTTACAGTGCTTAAAGGGGGCCTACAGGAAAGATGGGAAAGGACCATTTATCAGGAAGTGTAGGGATAGGATCAAGGGTAATGGTTTCAAACTGGAAGAGGGGAGATTTAGATTGGAAATAGGAAGGAAATTCTTCACTCTGAGAGGCACTGGCACACGTTGCCCAGAGAAGCTGTGGATACCCCATCCCTGGAAGTGTTCAAGGCCAAGTTGGATGAAACTTTAAGCAACCTGATCTAGTGGGAGGTGTCCCTGTCCATGGCAGGGGGGTTGGAACTGGATGATCTTTAAGGTCCCTTCCAACCCAAACCATTCTGTGATTCTATTAAATGTTCTGTCTGTTTGGTATTAGCAGATTAAGTGGTTACTTTGACACCACAACAGAAACCCTTTTCAGAGCTTCTGTTGTAAACAGGAACTTTTTTTTTTCTTTTTTCTTTTTTTTTTTTACTTCATTTATCAAGCTGTAAGCTGGCAGTAGTGTTTAAGTGGGAGTTGAGACCCTGGCCCAGGTTCCCCAGAGAAATGGTTGATGCCCCATCCCTGGAAATATTCCAGGTGAGGTTGGCCAGGGCTCTGAGCAACCTGCTCTAGTTGCAGATGTCCCTGCTCCCTGTAGGGGGGTTGGGATAGATGCCCTTGAAATATCCCTTCCAATCCAAAGCATTCTGTGATTCTATGAAGTTAGTCTCCTGACATTCTTCTGGTGTTTAAATGTGACTTACAGACCTGTAAAGCAAGAACCAAAGCAAGCAGAGGGGTTTCCAGAAGGGACTCAAGAAAGGCTTTGCTATGCACAGCCAAGAAGGGATTTCCATTCTTTTGCTAAATGCTTTAGTAGCTGCCAGTCAGCAATCTCATGGCAGCCTGCAGATTCTTGGAATACATTTATCAACCAGAGAAATTATTTAGATGAGGAGTGTTACAGTTCAGTGCAATCCCAGCTAAACCCCAAACTGCAGAGGACTGGCATTTAGAGGTGACTTTGTTGCCCTTCTCCAGGGTCTGACTGGAGTGAATCAGATGGTGCTGTGTGTCTGGCAAAGAGGATTGCTCTTATTGGAAGAAGGGGATAAAAGCTGCACCAGCCATTCTTGGCTCAATCTGTCAACCAGTCAATCCATGAGTGATGTAGAGCAGGCAGTAATGTGGCTGAAATGAAAAGTAACTCATCATCCAATTAGAAATTCTGATGTGGCAGAGAGAATCTGTGTGTCAGCACAGCCTTTTTCAGTAGATTTCTTCCCAGTTGCTTCTTTCCCAAACAGAAAGAAGGTTTTTGGGGAACAAAAAGTATCTTTGTCTCCCAAGCTCTCGGTGCTCTGAAGTTTCCAGACCTTTGAATGCTTTACATACCCTGTGATTTTTTTGGGTAGTTAGCTGGGATGATGGTGTGGGGTGTAGTCTCTGTTCTTGAGCTTTGGCTGTAGCCAGCTTTGTGTGTAGCTGTAAGGACAGACAGCTTTGAAAAGGAGGTGGTGATACAAATCATCTAGTCAAGTTTTCTTAATTTCCTTCACATGCATCAGAAAGCAGAGAAGGTGTGGCTGGGTGTTGGTGGTTTTTTACTGAGTGTAAAAATCAGTAGCTGATTTTTACACTCAGTATTTTTAGTTATTCCAGGATCTTTGACAGGGTGGAGACTGTCAGTGGGAAAGTTCAGAAATACAAGTGTGTAGGTGTCTTTCTGGGGACAGTTGTTGCTGTTTCCAGCTCTTGCTTGCAGTTTAAGGTTGCCCTGATCTTGTCTCAAGGAGGTGCTACCATGGTGAGCAGTTGTTTTTCTAACAAGTTACTTCATTCTGCATGTAGTTCCTACAAAGTACTGAAGAGTTTGACTCAGCCAGTCTCTAATTCATAGCTTTGTTAATACTATTCTCAACTTCTGGTTTTACAGTTGTAGAGATATCTCAGTTTCATAGAGCAATATGTATTTCACAGGCCTTGGTTCCTGTGAAAAAGCACAAAGGAAAACTTACACCTGCTTTTCCAACAGAGCCAGTGGCACAGAGCTGAGAGAGAGACAGGGCATCTTCCCTACTCCCAAGCAACACCTAGTACAGGGTTAGAACATTGAGACTGAAGTGGGCCTTTATAATTATTTCATGGTTTTCTTCTGTAGGCCTTGCAGGAGAAGCTGTGGAATGTGGCAGCTCCTCTCCACCTGAAGCAGAATGCGTTGGCATCTACAGCAGCAAAGCAGGTGAGGTAGAAGCAGCTGGGTCTGCCTGGAGGCCAGTCCTCAGATGTGAGCCCTTCCTTGGCCATGCAACAATAATATGCTTCTGACCTTCCACTGCAGTAGTCTGTCCAAGGAAATCTTAGTTTCCCCAAGTGGAGTCATTTCAAAAGAGGAGTGGCAAGTAGGGGATGTTCATGACAACTGTAAGAAGCAGATGTGCCCATCTTCCAGAAGAGCAGGAAAGAAGATCCAGAAAACTGTGGGCTGCATGGTCTCTCCCCATTCCTGGGGAATGCTGTGGACCAAATCCTCTTAAAAAGCCATTTCTAAACAAGTGAAGGTCAACAAGGTGATTTGGAAGAGCCAAAATGCATTTCCCAAGGGCGAGTTATGCCTGACTAACACCACTGCTCTCTGCAGTGAGGAGACTGGTGCTGTGAACAAGGGGAGGGCAGTGCATGTTGTATCTCTTGACTTCAGCAAAACCTTTGATGCAGTCTCCTGTCCTTTCCTCTTCACCACTCCAGCAGGATTCTGGCTCCTCCAAGTTCAGGAGCCAGTTGATAACACTGGAGGGCATGGCTGCTGTTCAGGCTGGTCAGGACAGGCTGGGAAATTGGGATGACAGGAACCTCATGATGCTGCTTGTGGGGATCCTGATGGACAACACATTGAAAATGAAGCAGTAAAGAAGGCCAACAGCATCCTGGGCTGTCTTAGCAAAAGCATAGCTGGGAGGACTGGGAAGTGATCCTTCCTCTCTGTTCAGCTCTGAGGAGATCACCTATGTGTTGTGTTTTGGCCTCCTCAGTAGAGGGGAGATCTGACAAACAGACAAGTCCAGCAGAGGGCCACCAAGGTGGTCGGGCTGGAGCAGATTCTCTGTGGGAATAGGATAGAGATGAGACAGAGCCAGACTGCTCTGGACAAGAGACAATGGGCACAGATTGGAATATGGGAAATTATGATTAGATACAAAGGGGACATTTGACCATAAGAGTGGTGGAATACTGTAACAGGTTGCCCAGAGAGGTGGGGGGAGTCTCTGTCCTTGGAAGAGTTCACAATTTGAAGTGGCTCTGGGTAACTAGACCTGCTCTGAGCAAGGGCCTGGGCTAGATGACTTCTAGAGGTCCCACCCAACCTGAATCATTTTGATTCTGTGATACATAATGATCTGATCCTGGAAAAACTAAAGCTAAGCACTACAAAAAGATAAAGGAGAAAGCAAGCTATTAAATAACAAAATCTCATAAAAGCAAGTTTGTGGATCTGCTGGGAAACTAGGCTGACATTTTGAGTCTTCAGTTAATAGAGATGTAATAAGAAGCAGGTAAGGCTGTGCATCAGAACCTTCTGTGCTGTTGACAGCTGTTCCCAGGGGTGAGTAGAAACAAAAGCCTCTCAGCTTTTAAATCTTCTCTGATTGACTGTATCTTGGGTGCCCTTCTCAGTAGCATGTGAACCCCCTGGGAAGTTTTCTCTGTCATGACTGCAGATCACTTCCCATCAGGGCAAGGTGAGGGAGCATTTCCTGTGGAATAACTTGCAGGTTCTTGGCTTCTGCACAGTCATAGCAATCACAACTGTATTTTTTGAGCACTTCTTTTGTCTACTGAAGCCCATTTATTCAACAGATGAAGTACAGTGAGGAAAACTGCAATGTGCTGTTCAGGCTTTTAACCCAAAATAACCAGAATGATGCTTATCTTATGATAGTTCCCATCTTCAGCTGCAGTGTGTGAAGCTCTGTCAAATGCAAAGCCATTTCCAAGAGAACTTGTGAAATCTGCCTCCAAAAATGTGACCCTGAGCAGGCCCACTGAGGACCATGTTCTGTTTTGCTGCTCACATTCTGTACCAGTGTAGCCAGTGGGAGTTGGTGAGCTCTCAACCCCTAGAAATCTCAAAGGGGATGGCAAAAAATGGACTGCTAGTGGAAGGCCAAGTTGCACGAGTAGTTTCTGTAATGTAGCCAAGATACCTTTTAGCACTAGGTGCCACTTTACTCCGTGAAGGATGAGACTTGGGGATTAATGTGTTCAGAGTCTTGTGATCACACTTGTGCAAGAGTTCAGCTGAGCCTGATGGTTTGTTACCCCTGTGGTGTCTGTCTGGCAGATCTTGGAAGAAACATACAAGATGGAGTTCATGTACAGCGGCGTGGAGAGCAGACAGGTGCTCATTATTCACCACATGAGGCTGCAGGCCAAGGCATTGCAGCTTATAGTGACTGCACGGACCACCAGAGGGTAAGGACAACCTGGGAGAAGGACCTTCTTGGCTCCTTCAAGCTTTTCTGGAAAAAAACAAGAAGGGCCAATTAAAAACACAAACACCACAGTGTGCCACTGACCATTTGCTGAACTGCTTTGGCATGAAGAACCTTCTCTTGCCTTTGGTGTAGCTGTAGAGCAGCACAATGCTAAACCAGATGATCACATTTTTAGGAGTAATAGTATTTTTAGGGGGTTGTGTTCTCTCAGCTGAGGATGTATCAACAGGTTAAAAACATTGCAGAGTGTGTTATTTTGTGCAGAGTTGATATTTGGGACCTGTTTAAATGAGGAAAAGTCATGTATCAAAGGATGCACTAATTTGCTTCATGAAGCATTAGTTGCTGAGGTTTTAGCACTGGAAAAGAATTAGGTGCAGCTCAGTCTTTTTGCCTGGTCTGCACCTAATGCGTGTGTGACTCACACAAAATGCTCGTGTGTATATATGGCTCAGGTGACTCCAGAGCCTCTCTGTGATTCCTTTTGGCTGCTGAGGTCAGTGAAGTTACACGTAGGTTTGGATGGTTGTAGAGTTATAACTTCATTTGATGGAGTTAGGACACTTATCACTTTGTTCTAATTAGTTTCCTCTTTTATTCTAGTTTGTTGCCATCAATTTACTGTGTTGCCATAGAGCTCCATAATACATTTGCCTCACCCTTCTGTTTTATAGGTGGAAAGCTAATATTTTCTAGCAGTGACTTTAGGACCTTAATTAGTGCCTTATGCAAATGATTTGGGGAATATGGATTTGGGGAGGGAGGTGGCTTTTTTTTTTTTTCTTCTGTGGGGAACACCTTTATGGCTTTGGCATGGTATAATTTTTAATTTAAAAAAGCTAAAAAATGTTTTAACTTAAAAAAAAAAGGAGCTTAAGCAGATTTTAAGAGACCTAAATGTTTGTAGCCATAGAGACAGTTTTCTTTATTCAAAACTAAACCAAAGAAAGTTGTTTTTGTTACAGAGTGGAGCCCCTTTTTGGGATGTGTGAAAAATTCCTGCAGGAAGTGGATTCCTTTCAGAGGTGAGAAGCTCTGTTCCTCCTTCAGTTTCTGTTAGAAAGTGCCCCCACTGCTGCAGACAGAGAATATTCTGTTTGTTTTCTGTCTCTTTACCTCTCCCCTCCCCTGCTGCTGTCCCACACCAGCAGCTGCTATCCTAATGATAAAGCAAGAAGTAAACTCCCTTCTGAATATGTGGGATCGATGGCAAAGCTTTCCTGGGAGTAAAACAGAAAAGGGAGTTCCCTTTGTCACCAGTGTCTACATTGTAAATGAGAGAATGAACTGTTTACATGCTCAGGGAGGGAGTGGTCTCCCTCCTCCCTCAGGTGTTGGCATTTGCTCCTGGAGCACTCACCCAGCTCTGCTCTCACTGGAGAGGAGCTTTCACCTTATCCTACTCCAGATATCTACATAGGTCACATTAAGGATGCCTGGGTTTTTTCTGTTGACTCAGGAGGGAATTGGATGGCTAGACCAGACACATGGGTATCCAGCATTGGCTGAGCAGAATTTCATCTCTAAGATTAAATTCCCACTTACCTGTGGTCCAGTGTGATTGGCAATTGTGGCTGCTTAAATGATGAGAAAAGGAAGCCAAATCTATCCATTCCCTAATGTTTGCCTTTGGTAGCTAATGACTAGAGCTGTTCATTTGCTTTTTATCTTTTCTTTGCACTAGGTCTCAGACTCATCAAAACCCATCACTGTTCCTCAGGAATGTAACTCCTGCAGGCAGTGATGAATTAGGGAACATGGATGATGGTAGATCTTGTCAGTTAGCTGTAAGATTGTTTATAAATACACAGATATGTAACATCCCCTTGTCTAGGCTGCATAGCCTCAGCTACAAGCCACATTTTAGCTGCATCCCATGACAGAGTAGTTGGAATTTGCTGTCTGTGTAGTGGCAGCCATAGGAACATGAGGATGAGGATGTGTATTCTCTTGGCTTGTACAGAGGAGAGTGTGATTTTTCTCCACCCTTGCCAAGCTGATGGTAGAGGCTTCTGTTTATGGGTGATGAGCTCCTGTAGAGCACCACCAGAATCTTGAAAACATTTTAAAAATCTCCCTTCTAGGGCTTTAGGACCCAAAGCTGTTTGGGGGTTGTCTGATATTCCCATCCAGCCTTTGTAGACTCACCTGTAGGTGCAGATAAAGCACAGCACTGGACTCAGCAGGGAGGGAGGCCAGCCTGAGTGCTGGTCACCTACCAAAATGCTGCATTTTTTTTCATAAATTGCATAAATACTCCCTAGGCTTACAAAACTGTCTTCCTAAATCCTGCAGGAGTGTTGATGATAATAACAAGCCACCAGACTCAGTCTAATAAAGCATCTCCTGCAGGCAGGGGTGTAGGATAGTAGCCCAATTATGCCTCTGCATAAAGAATAAGTGAGGGTGGTAAGAGAGTGACACGGGTTCCCCAGGAAAGCTGTGGATGCTTCTTCCCTGGCAGTGGGAAGAAGGCCAGGCTGGATGGGGCTCTGAGCAACCTGGGCTAGCCAGAGGTGTCCCTTGCCCATGGCAGGGGGGGTTGGAGCTGGATGATCTTTTAAGATCTATTCCAACCCAAACCATTCTGTGATTCTATGAAAGGCTCTTGTGAGAGTAGGTTGTCTCAAGCTCTAGAATGGTTCTGTTTGCTGTTCTTGACCTTGAGAACTAGCTCTTTTTTTTTTTTTTCATTATTAAAATTTCACTGCTCAGATGTAATAATATTCCCATAAATACTGACAGAAAAGCCATTCTGGAACCTTTGGTGCAGCAGAAGTTCAGATGACTCAGGTACTGGGTGTGTGGGTGTGTTAGATCTGTCAGGAGTCAGGTGGCCAGGTGAAAGTGCCCAGCTTAGAGCACTGGGCATACACTTCTTTTTCCTGAGATGTGCCAATTTCTAAAGCTTGCAAGGCAGCTGTGGCAGCAATGGCTTTTTCATCCAGCTGTTTCTTTGGTGAGCTGTTGAGATTGAATGCAGACCACTGGAGTTGCCCATGGTCTCATGCAGCTGGCACCCTACTGGTCTGTACAGGCCCCATGGTATATGCTTCTCATCCTGTTGATGGGCACCCAGCTTTAATAGCTCCAGTTTTGTGAGTCTGGATTCCTTTGCCCACTAGGCTCTGAACTGATGAAGGACATAAGAAGTGAGTCCTCTACAGCCCTTGTTGTTGTCAGTTTGAGCCCAAGCTATTGTCTGAACACAACCAGCTGAAATAATCCTTATCTCATGTCTGGGACGTGCACCAGAAGAGGAATCCACACACCTAATTCTGTCCTTAGAATTAAAGGACTGAGTAGCTTGGCTGAAAATAACAATACTGCTAAACATTGAAAAACAGTATTTTGTAGAGTCTTGCACCTGGGGAAGAACAACCCCAGGTATCAGTATAGGTTGGGTACTGACCTGTTGGAGGACAGCAAAGGGAAAAGGACCTGGGGTCCTAGTTGATGGGAGGCTGACCATGAGCCAGCAATGTGCTCTTGTGGCCAAGACAGCCAATGCCATTCTGGGGTGTATTAAAAGGAGTGTGGCTAGTAGGTCAAGAGAGGTTCTCCTGCCCCTCTGCTCTGCCCTGATAAGGCCATATCTGGAGTACTGTGTCCAGTTCTGGGCTCCCCAGTTCAAGAGGGACATAGAATTGCTTAAGAGAGTCCAACACAGAGACACAAAGATGATGAAGGGAGTGGAGCATCTCTCTTATGAGGAAAGGCTGAGGGAGCTGGGGCTCTTTAGCTTGGAGAAAAGGAGTCTGAGGGGTGACCTTATCAATATTTATAAATATAGAAAGTGTGAGTGCCAGGAGGATGGAGCCAGGCTCTTCTTAGTGATGCCTGATGACAGGACAGGGAATGGAAGCTGAGGCATGGGAAGTTTCAAGTAAACATGAGGAGGAATTTTTTCACAGTGAGGGTGACAGACACTGGAAGAGGCTGCCCAGGGGGGTTGTGGAGTCTCCCTCTCTGGAGACATTCAAAACCCACCTGGACGTGGTCCTGTGTGATCTGGTCTAAGTGATCCTGCTCTGGCAGGGGGCTTGGACTGGATGATCTCTCAAGGTCCCTTCCAGTCCCTGCCATACTGTGATTCTATGATTTTTAATTTCTTCTTAACACAGATGTTTCATCTCAGAGCTCCCACACATGCAGGGCAGTTTTGTAGATAAACTGCTGGATTTAATGCCCCGCCTGGTGACATCCAAGCCCTCTGAAGTGGTCAAGATCCTGCAGACAACGCTGCGACAAAGCACCTTCCTCCACCTTCCTCTGCCAGAGCAGGTCAGTGCAACACACACAAGGGAAACTACCCCTGCACACTGGGCCAGCACCTCACTGGTTCCTAATATACTGTGAGGCTTTTAGGATTCAGGTTTTTGGTCAGTCCTAAGTGTTACTTCTTCAAGGGCTTCCTTCTTATCTAGCATCCTCAGGTCAGCTGCTATAAATCCAGGAGACTTAGTAATTCCTGGTGGTATCTACAAGAATTCCTGGGTGACTTGGTCTAGGTGATCCTGCT
>JAOEGS010003036.1:0-22384 GCA_025447755.1 Corythornis vintsioides | reverse complement strand
AGAACATAATTTCTACCTTCATCTCTTACTAAAGGAAGTATCATATATATATATATACATATATATATATATATCAAAATATAATGTCTATTTTCTTCTGATTGCAACTGACATACTTCTCCTTTATATAGCTGCAGGTATATAAGAAGAGAAAAAAAAGTCTTACTGATAATTCTCTATCTGACCACCTCAAATTTTGTTCTATCTCTTGAGTCACGCAAAGGATGCTGCTCAGGGAACTTCAGCACCCAAAGTTTCCTGAAATTACTTAAGCTTTATGTGTCCCAAACACTGGATGAAATGCCACCTGACTTTGTAAGACAGATAATTTTCATGAAGTTGTCTAAATCACTGAAGTCCTTGGAGCCGAACCATGGATGGGAACTGTGTCACTTGTTCCCACAGGATGACTGTGGGCTGATAAAGGATTCCTATTGATTTTTACAGATCTTTTTCATGGCATGAGTACAGATGGATCTTTCTCAAAGGCACAAATTTAACTCCTAAGAGTGCACCCTTAAATCTGGTGCTAATTTTTACATGGGCTTCACACCAGGGTATGTTCCATCATCTGCAAGTAATAACATTCCTGCTGGGATGTAACCCTTTTTGTCATTATCTTGTCTTGTTTGATTATTGTCACTTCACCTGACTGGCCTGGATTTACCCCAGGCAAATGAAGTAAGGGCACAATCCTATTAAATGCCTGCTGGGAACACCCTAAGCTGCAGCTCTTGTCGGTGGGAATTAAGGGTTCTCAGCACATTGTAACAGGTACTCAGACCCTTGAGAAATTGGGCTCTCAATTAGATATTCCCTCATGACACCACATGATTATTTAATGTTCTGACAAGACACCTCAGCAATCTCATAGGCCCTAAATTAACTATCCTAGAAGAGCTCTTTCCCAACTGCAGCTCTGTGAAACCTTTGTCATGCTTGGCCATGGAAGCAAATTGCATTTCATGGAGCATATGAAATGATTTACCCAACGAATTGGCTGTATTATATATAACATGAACTACTAGCCAGGCTTGAGATGTCCACTTTTAAAGATATGTTATTTCTTTGTCCCTTTCCTAATCCCTTTCATGTGTCTTTCCCTCCACCCTTCCATTTTTATTGTCCCACTTGCTGGCAGAGCTCAGCAGCAGCAGCAGCAGCAGAAGCCCTTGTGGCGACGTGGGATGATTCATCACACAGTCTACATAAGGCAGATTAATACTGCCAGAGCAGTCCCTCATTATAAATTTCCCTTTCTCCTGTCTGGCTCATCAGCATTATAATATTTGTTACTCACACATAAATTTCCAACTCAAGCCTATCCATCCAGAGTCTGCTGAAGTATTTTTAATCTATACTGAAAAGTTTAACAAAACCCCAACAGAGTAAACATTTCTGCCTTGCAGCTGATGCCTTGTTATCAAACACATTAATAAAAGCTACAATAAGCATGAAAAACCAAGTGCAAATAAACAGAGGAGTGCTGAATGCCATATCACATAACAAATGCACACATCAAATTATCAACTTTTTATCATTCCCTATGCATAACAGCTTTAGGCACAATCACCTCAGGGGAAAAAGGCACAGCATCAAGTGTCTTCCTTAGGATTTTAGCAACAATGCCATTCTGATTACTAAACCTTGGCTCAAGTGTGCAAAATTATGGTGCTTAGCAATCAGCCTTCACCTCCCCTCCACTTGGAAGAAATGAAAGCTAGAGAAGGATTATTTGGACCACCTGCCCTAACTCCTATGACACCTTAATAACCACCTCAGACCCAAGGACTGTAGTCAGAGTACATCAGCTATAGGCAATTGAAATTTGTGCTGCAGGTAAAGAATGAGACACCAACTGTCAGGAGAGATATTAAAATACACTACACTAGTTGTACTTTTTAGTAAAAGTTTATCAAACTTCAAATTTCTTTATCCTTGCTGGGTTGCAACAACATACTTTCTGAGACCACTACATGGAGAGCACAGCACTTGCATGCTCTCTGATCACACTTCTAGTTCCTATGCTTGCAACTGCTTTTCAAATTGTGTACTCAACTTCACTTACCTATAATCACAATTTCTCCTAAGTCCAACTCAGAATTCACAGACATGGAGCCTTTCCCAGCTCCCTCCCTGCTCTTCTACCCAGCCAATACTCTTGCTTTACCTGCTTATCTTTTAGGGAGGCTTTTTTTCATCCTTCTGTTGTTAACATTTCCATCTACTACATTTCTTTTTATTAGCATTCAACATAACCTTAAATTGTGTCTCAAAAGCATCATCAAATCCACTTTCACAATGAGGAATCTAATTTCAGATAAATCATTCTACCAACTAGTTTCAACTACAACAAAAAACAGTTCCTTGAATATTTTATGCATTCTGGCAAACATCTGCTTTGCCAGAAGTGGATTAAATAACACTACCTCTATTATTCTAATAGGGTAGGAGAACATATAAAATATTTATATGGTGAACTGCAGGCAAAATGCCTACTCTAAATTATATTCCAGAAGCTCAGCAAGATCTCATATTGATAGAAAAATACCTCAGTTTAAATAATTGGGCAATTTTAGTTATTCTTTACTCTATGAATTTCATGTCATTTTGCTGTTTCCCCCGTGGGAACACAAGCTATTGTAGTAAATAAATTTTTTTATGTTCAATGGTTTCTTATGTGTTAGTACAAACATCCACAACATACTGAATCACAGGGCCAGCATGGGCGTAAACCATAAAAAAATACAAATATTGTCAGTACAGATCAATGTTCTTCTTGAGCTGCTTCATTGCATTTTACAGGGCATCAGACATATTTTGTTATAGCTATGAAGAAATTTGCTTAAGGCCCAATTTTCAGCTGACATCCAAATTTGCAAACAAAGAGTTTACATATGCAGTTATTTGCAAAGACTGTATTCACAAAACTCCATCAATTTGGTAAGTTGGCACCCATCTGCATATGCAAGAATAATGTTTATAAAACACAAATATCCTCCCTCCACAGAATTACAGTCTTGATTTGATTAGGATCACAAGCCCATTCTCACAAAAATAATTTGTTTTAGTAGGCTTGAGTTCTAATTTAAGGGGTTTTTTTTTCCTTAAAATACCACAAATATGCTTTTCCCACGTTTCATGGTTGTACAGTGCAAGATGGTTGGTATTAGATTCTGCAGCTGGCTAAATGCAGTGTATGCCTACTTGTGCTGTTTTGCACAGCCCCAGGACAGCGTGAGAGGTACCATTCCTGTGCAGAATTTTCTTGGGTAGCAGCATTTTCAGTCAATCTGAAGCCAGCAAGGACAACATTCTGCCTCAGCTCCAGCACTGCCACTTGGCAAGGGTAGGGATGGGGCAGTAAACCCCACCCTTTCCAATGAGAACCAGGGCATTCAGCAGTGCCTGCTTTTCCTAAACCCTCTCCACTGCATGGGTCTTCTCTTTTATTTTGTAGAGCCCTCCTGCTACAGTGTGCTCCAGCCTTCTGTCTCCTATCTCCTTCCAGGGCTCCCTCAATCACGTTATTGTAGCCCAGACTTGTCAACTTCCTTCCCTTCAGCCAGTGCATGCAATACTGCAGTAATTTCAGACTAAAAAAGTCAGCCTTCAATGCATTTAAAATGTCCACATTTGCTTTGGTGTTTTCTCAGACATCATACTGACTCTGCTCATAAGAAAACCTATGCACCTCCCATCAGTGTTTGATTTCTTCCCAGTTTCTCAACCTGACCCTCATGCTCCTGCACACCCACCAGTCCTTTTCTCCTTTTCCTGTCTCCAGCAGAGCAAAAAAAAAAAAAACAGCAAAAGTCAACAATGAACATCCATAACGCAGTAAGCACTCATCCCATGTATTAGGTTTTAAAATGAGATTTATCAGCTGCCTTGCTAGTGCATAGTAAAGCACTCAGCCAAACAGCACCTTCTCCAGCTTACTGCTTTAAAGATACTTAACATTCTTAAATAAAACAGAAACAATTCTCAATCATTCCAAGTATGTAAAACAGTTTTGCACTGCCCTCGTTTTTTTTTTCAGTTAACATCAACTATAAACCACAGAAATTGTCAAATAAATTGTGTTTACTGCTCAGTGAATAGCTTTTATTAAAAAAACCCAACATGACTACAGACTTATCTCAGTGCCGAAGATAATTCATTTCAGACTTGTTCCATACCTGAGACCCTAAAAGCACTTCCACAAATCTGTTCCTTCACTATCCCCTTGGACATAACTTCAGGAGCAACAGAAATCCCTCAACGCTGCTTAAGCAGTCATCTCATCTTGCATTATTGAGAGAACTCCTCCCATTTTTCCTGCAGAAACAGCAATTTGATTTTCACTTCCATCTTAATCTGGATATTATTTCCCTCACTTAACATGAGACATAACCTTAGTATCTGACACACTGTTGACTAGTTCAAGGTGTCTACCCCAGACAATAAACAAGCAAGCGTATAGCTGAAATGTCAACAAGGCTACAGTCTTTATAAGAACTGCATTTAGCCTGAAATTTCAAGTAGACTCCTGATCTGATTGTGGAAGGGAAATATTTCAGATAACCTGAGAGGGCCCAGTCCCACAACAGGATTGTACTCAGACGTGGAGCTGAGCTATTTATTTTAAATTTTAAACAGCCTTGCTGACATTTGTATGCTCTGCAGAGTTAGAAGGCAGATAAAAGTTCAAGTCAAGCCAGGCATTCAGCTACTTAACAGTACATCCCAAGGTGACAAGGAGTGTTGAATTTTTGCACCTTCTCTTTTGAGATGTGGCCAACAAATACAAAGAAGCAAATGCAGACCAACCACTTGAGTAAGAACTGCCATGCCAGACAGGAAGAGAAAACCTCTTGTGCTTTGAATTTTCTTGCTCTACGATCTTCAGTGACAACACATTGTCAGCAAGTAGGATTCTATTGATTTAATCATTCTACCCCTGGCAAAATAAGAACCAGGTTCCCCAATACTGATTTTCATATTAAAACATGTTCAGATAGTCTTTTTTTCAGGTTCTCACTGAAAGTGTTGTTTGGCTTTATGGTTTGTCACAGCTGACATTATTCTTAATAACAGCTCCTTTAAAAACAGTGAATAGATAATATCTTGAAAACTAGGACATTAAAACTTTGATTCACATAGAACATCTCTCTAGCCTTATACATTATGCATAGCTGCACTATATTTTGAAGGAAACTGCTGTGACGTGTTTTCAGTGGGAGATATACACATGACTACAGACTCTACAGCATATCAAAAAACAGGATTCTGATCTGTGGAAGACATTCAGATAATTAGGCAAGACTGCAACACAGGAACATCTACCCCAAACCAGAAATATTTTTGATTGATAAATAAACACATTCCAGATTATTATAGTTTAGGTTCCTCAGCAGCCCAGTATCAAGGATACTTAGTTGTCCTAAAACACCACTTAGCTATATGAAGACTATATCATTGGAAATATTCAAACTCCAGTTGGTAAAAAATTAAGACCCATAGCTTCCTACTTTCATCAAGTTAATTTGCTTTTTAAAGCAATAGTAATTATTGACAGACTGGTATTGACTCTGTTCCCTTTAACTGTTATGTTTATAAATTTTCATCCTCATCATTTACTTGACAGTGCTAACATCATATCCCCACTTTAATGATGTGACTGAATTTAAAGATTCATAAATTCATTACTACAGTACATATCAAGGTTAAAAGAGAGAGACTTCCCTTATCAGTATGAAGGACTCGTACAGTTTGCAACAGTCCTAGATGAAATTACCCTTTTGTCTTTCAATAAGCAGAAATCTCCTGCAGTGGTAAATGTTCATAATGGACTGTTTCATCTTGGCAATAATCTGAAAAGCATCTGATCTAATTAAAGCTTTAGGACAAAGTGATCTCTCCTTTAAGAATTAAATATTTATGTTAACACACATATCTCTTAATTGGCATAACACATCAAAGATTATTAATTGATTATGCAGTGTGAGGACTGAAAAAAGGCTCACGCAGGTCTAAAAGTCTTCTGTATTGAACACTAAATAAAAAAATTATCTGCAAGGCAGAGAGAGGGCATCAAAAGCACAATAAGTAGGAATTAAGACAACTCAGATTTTAATGGTCATTAGCTCTATGGTACCACTATGCTAATGGATGGCAGTACAAGCTCTATGACAAGTCACCAGAAATGCTGTGTTCTCAGAAGCATCATTAACTAATGCTGGAATTGAGAGAAAGAACAGGAGCAGAGATTAGTGAGATCCTAGACTCAACAGTAGGTCTGTGTATTCTTGGTCATTAATCACTGCTGAACACTTGATTCTAGAGCTGTGCCAAAGAAACTCTAAGTGGCATACTACTATTATGTCAACTGGAACTGTATAAGAAAACAATATATACAGCCTACATCATCTCGACAAAGATCAAAAGGAAGTATCACATTTTATTCATTTATCTGGCAGAGAGAGACAGAATTTAAATATATTAAAGCCACATTAATTGGAAACATTCTTTTCAGGTTTTTTTCTGCGTTTTTTCCTAGTGAATTAGGACATATCTGTGAAGGGGAGGAGGTGAAAATTTGTCTGCATAGTTGCTAAAATTAACTTAAATGTGCAGTTACAGGCCATCTCTCCAGCTAACAAGCGCTTGCTGATACTATTTTATTTAGTGAGAAGACTTCTACACTAACAAGTAACTGAATGGCGAAATTTGAAGCAAACTCATGAGGGAAAATATCAGAACTTAACCTTTTATATACTACTTCTTGAGATTTTACAGGCTCTCCTATTAAAGCCACATTTTATTTCTTTATCAAAGGTTGTAAAAGAAAACTATAAATGAACAGATTTAAGCATTCAGTACCAGTTCAAGGGACTCGTTCTAATGTAAATATGTGTGTTTACCCTGTTATGCAACCATTTGGAAGTGCAAAAACTACTCACTGAATTTGCAAATATTAGCAAATAAAGCCTGTTTAAGCTATACTGTTAACACTTGAAGCAGCATCAACAGATGCTGCTACCAAATGTAGTCCTAGATCTCTGCTAATGTTGCTGTCTTTGTGTGCTTAACTTGGATCAGTTCCTTCCAGAAACAGTTGTGGCAACTTCAGAGGGAATGCAGGGAATGGAATAAAGCAGTGAGGTGGGAAGAGGAAAGAACTTCCTTAAGTGCCCACAGAAGTTTGAAATGCTTGATCTCATCTCCATCCTCTTTTCTAAAAACAAAAAAAAGGAAGCATGATCGAGAGAATATCTCAACCCCAAACCAGGACTCTTCACTCTTCATCCCAGAACTAGCTGCAACATTCTGCAACACAAGGTGCAATTCCATTATTTGCTAGTGAAAGAAGAAAATATGACAACCTGCCAGAAATTCTGGCATAAAAATTTTAGAAAAAAACCCAAACCATCAGTGTCTAGTTTTCATTTCACACTTGAGTTTGGAAAATCTTGCTCCTTACACACATCTGTATCACTATTACACATATAAACACTTGTATAGGAGCATCTGCTTATGAATTTCTCCATCAGGCTTCTGTGCACATTCATTTGGCTATTTGCAATGAGCTTTCTCACCATTATTTCCTTCAGAGTAGATCATATGCTATCCATCAGTTTTCTAGGGCTATGTTTTACAGTTAAGAACCACATTTGGTTCCCTGGAGACCTTTAGAAACAAAAGGAAGTAGACATTAATGAATTATACAGGAAGCTTCAATCCAAGATAGACTGAACAGTTAATGAAGGTTTTCTTCAGAAGTGTAGCATGAAATGGCTTTATTAGATCACAACATTTAGTTTTGTACTCTAGCAAATCCAGCTACTAGTGGTTTAAAAAAAAATAAATAAAATCAGTCAAGTAAAGAAATTTTAGTAATCATTGTGTTTGGGACTTTCTGAGCCTTCACTATTTAGTCCTTAATTAGACTTGAGCACCACTTTTAAATATATTTTTCAAATTTATGTCAACATCATACATACTTTCAGCATAAAAACAGTATAGAAAGAAAAAAGCAATAAAATAGCATAGAAAGAAAAGTATTTCCTTATGTTTTCAAAAGTCTGCCCCTTATTTTGATGACTTGTGTTTTGTTGCATTGTAACAAACACTGAACACTGGTTTTTGTTTAACATTACCATTTCATGTTCAACCATTTCCCTATTGAGTTGTCTTTTTTCCAAGTTGAAAAATGAGGTAATAAAATAATATATTATATTCGGTATTGGTAAATTCAAAGGAATGGAGAAGAAAATTTCCTCTTAATATTCAAATACACTGCTGGGTCTGAAGTAGCTATTATGGAAATGGATCTCAGAACTAGCATGGACAGTTTTATGAAAACAGTCAGCTTCAGTGGCGGTCAAAATAGTAAATATAATATTACTGATTACTGATAAAGGAACAGAGAACAACAGAAAGCAAATAATAACAAACGATAACAATAAAAAGAATAATAAGGAATGTAATAAGGATTCCAGTTTGTTCAAATGGACAGAGTCTAATCACATTTTCTCAACACCTAAATGGTAGTTATAGAGAAGATGAAAGCATTTTTTTCATTAGGACACCATGAAAGGACAAGAAGCAGTGTGCATCAGTTGCTGCAAAAAGGAAATTTCATCAGTCTATATGAAAAAAGTCTTTACTGTGAGAACAGCCACACACTGGAACAGGTTGTTCAGAGAAGTGGTGGGATGTCTCTTGGTGGAAGTAACTCAGGACTTGTTGGGCAAACTGATAACCTAATCCAAACTCCTGCTGTCAACTGGAGGTGGGGTCAAATGATCTCCAGAGGTCTTTCCCAATCTAGATTTTTCCCTGCTTTTACATGGGAGGGTGGCAGGCTCAGTGAAATTTCTGAAATAGCTTCCAGAGTGGGCAAGAAACAGCAGACTAGAACCCTTTAACAATGAAAATAAAATTACAGAAGACAGAAATGGGAAAGAGATTTAGAGCACCACAAAAGACCCAGAGAAGGTAACTATGGAACAGATATTCCATCTCTTTCACAATACAGGAAGAAGGCAATGTAAATGAAATTTTCAAAGTGAATACTTGAAAGAAACCAAAGTGCTTCTATCAACAAAATGTAACTGAGCTGTGAAACTCACTGACTCATATTTTCTGGTTATCAAAAGAAGAAAGGAAATCAAAAGGACATGCTGAAGTGAGTCCACCAAGAGTTATTAATAGAAGAGATGCAGAATCAGACTCTGGACAGGAAGTCACCAGGCCACAGTGACTGAACATGGGAGAGTTCTCCACAGCAAGGGCCACAGGAGGTACTCATGCCTTTTCTGAGGACATTTCCCATATTTGGAAAGCTAGAGTCATGGGATAAAGAAAATGTTTTACTTTAAAAAATCTCAACAAAATGAAATTCTGATACTTTTACTGCCATGTCTGAATTAGGGAAACATCCACCAGCTCAGTGGCTCATTTTAAAAATTCTGTTGTTGCTGTAGTTTTTTATTTTTTGTTTCTTTTTTTTTTTAAGATTTCCACTAAAAAGCTTAATTCTTTTCCAGAGCACAAAATTAAATCCTGCAAAATATACCAAGTTCCTAAGCTTTTAGATAGCTGACTACATAACAATCAACATTTGGCCTATTTTTCTTTTTTAACTGATGCTAGGAGCACTGAGATGGAAGAAGGATCACGCATATGATTATAGCAACAGTGGGAATTCTCTTGGCTTTACAAATGAGAACCATGGCTTACCACAGGGAAGCCACAGAACGCCTTAAGGCCCCAACTGTAGCAGCCTGTCTACACCTGCTGTGCAGCAAGATTTGTTTCTTAAAATTCACAATTTACATTTTTTTTGACAGAAGGGAGGTCGCCCATTTAAAATTTATTTAAAACAAACAAAAAAAAACCAGCAAAAAAATCCAACCAAAAAAAAAAAAAAGAAAAAGAAAAAGAATGTAGATTTTTATCAGTAGCCTTTGGTAAGTATTTCTTTCTTCCACCAGAAGACTCCAAGGGAAACTTGACTCATTTAAAAGTGAAAGATGAGCTCACATGCATTTTCCTGGTAACATTCTCAGAGCATCATCACAGCCATCACAGCCAAGCTCTGGTTAGCCTATTTTCCTTGTCACACAGAGGTAACTAAGAGTAGCTATGGTGTCCAGCCACACCAAGAGGGGTACACAACAGGAATAACCATAACATATATCTCCATTAGGATCAATTTAAGACTGTCAGTTGGTTATTTTCAGTCATAAATTCCTACTCCAAGAGTTTACATGGACTAATGTAAGGTAAACATAAAATTTCTCTAGGTTTTTTACAAAATAGTATCATTAAAGGACTACACTCAGGTTGTTACTTCTTCAAATAAAATCTTTTCCTATCAATCCAGATTTTGTCACCACTGCTTTTTGCTGTGATCAAGTAAAAAAACTAAATGGTCATATCCTAGAATGATACACATCTTTGAGCTATATTCAGAAGCATCCTGGCCCACTGCTTTAACTCATTATAAGGCTGTGTATTACACCCATTCTGACAAAATATTTGTAAGAAATTAAAACATCCAGATTTCAATCACTGACAGCACATGGCTCAAAACTCGCTTCCCAAAATAAACACCAGACTATTAAATTTTGTTCCACTTTGCTTTTTGAAAGTTCTTCAAAAATCAGAAGTAAATTAGTAGGCCTGTTCATATATAATTATCTCATTGATCATATCCATTTTGAAGTATAATTGCATTCTTTTATGACCAAATGCAGGTTCTTGAAAAGATTTGATTCTGTTTGTATAAAAATCTTTATACATTCAATGACAAAGAGACAAAATTTTGTTTTGCAGATGGTGATAAGCAATTGTCCAAAAGTGCTGAAATCTGCTTTATTCCAAGCCACTACATGAATTTCCTATTGCAGTGAATTGCAAACTACACTTTATCAATTTGTTTTCATTTGTGACATTCAATTGTGTTCTTCAGCAGAGACATTATCTGGGTTGCCTTGGTTTCCCACAGAAAGGATAAATTTCTGGGTTTTTTGTATGTTTGGACAGATTAAAAGACCAAGGAACTGGAGCAAGCCATCAAACCCTACCTACTTGAATAACAATGTTAATCTGGTGAGTTTTCATGAGGAAATAGTGAATGTCAAGTTATGTGGATGACTGTGAAAGACTGGTGTTGGACAACAGATTTTAAAACATTACAAAAAAATAATGAGAAAACCCCCTTACATTTAGTAGATTAAATAGTGTTAATTGCATGCACACACTGTTTTAAAATGTTAATCCCATTCATGAGAAAAAGGAAATAAATCTGAGGCAATGCTAGAACCCCTAGATTCTAGCTCTTTAGACCAGTGAAAAGAATAATTCATTTCATCCCAAATCAAAATCCATTAAATGGATCACAAATCACTCTTTAAATACTTATTTTTCAGAATAAATAAACAAGATTATCTATCATTATTGAAATTCAAATATCTTAGGCCCCATTTTGTTGCTCTTTGGCAAACTGGAAAAGGTTTTTTTACCCATTTCATTGAGACGATGAGTTATTATAACCAGATAATCAATGTGTTTCAGATATGGTTGACAGCTCCTTAAATACAAACAGAAAATCAAACTTTAGGGAACAGAACTGATGCTGTTATCCTGTGACCCGAACTGAAGTTGGGTTTTCTATCACTATGAACATAAAAAAACCCCAAACAAAATAAAACCTCAGCATGCTCTACAGCTACAGTATTTAAAATACCTCAAGGTGCATCTTTTTGTTAAAAGGCTTTTAAAATCCATCTACATTGTAGCAATGGAAGCACACAACAATTAATCACAAGTTATTCTTTAAAATGAAAGGCCTAGAGGATGAAATACTGACTTCTTCACTGACATGAAACTCATATACATATTAGCAAGTGGCATCTAAAAAATTCAAAAGATACAGAATGTGACAGTCTCTCATAATTTTCTCTCAGAAGATCATTTGCATGTTACACCAGAAAATGGGAAAACAGTTCTTTTTGTTTGGGTTTAGGGCTGTTTTTAAGGAGACAAAAAAAGGAAAATTCTAATCAAACTCGATTAGCCTAAAACAATGGATTCATTCAGATCATACACAATCAGTTTATCAGACCTGAAATGAAATCATATAAAAAGTATGCATGGTTAATGTGCCAGACTTCTAGATTTTTACTTCAACACATCACCTAGGACATTATATTGTGAATTTTGAAAGATTTCTGCATTCACAATTTCAATATCAAGTTGATAAAATTATAATCAGTGTAAATGTAAAGCTGCAACATTAGATCTGTTCCTTTATCCAATGTAACTGGATGAACTAATAATCTCTTTTCAGGACAGGTCCTACATGCCCATGCACAGAAATCTACAGTATGTAAACCTCAACTTCAAACTGGACTGTTTATAACTCAGCATCCTGACATTTCATATGGGATTTCAGGTTTTCAAACATGATAAGGTCAATGCCCCACTACGTCTATAAATCGGAGGAAAAGATGAAGTAAATAGCCTGAGTGGGAGCACTCTCTGCTTCCCTGGTTCCTGAGCTAGTTCTCTGTGGTTTCTAGCACAATTTAAGAAATAACTGTAGGAAATACAGTGATGGCACACTGACCAGAGTGCAACATTTCTCCAAACCTGGAAGAGAAAATTGCTCAGTTCCCCAGATCTCCCAGGCCAGAAACCATTAGCACCCTTCTCTGGCAATCTAAGGTTGAAGTAAGACAACAGGCTAACCTGGTCACAGCTATTAAAAATCATGACTGGACTCAGACTACTTCCTGATACATCAATAAATTTTTCTGTACAGTTTTTCCTGCCTGTCAGACTTCACTGTGTTTTCAGACCATGGTATTGCTATATTCCAAATACATTTTTGGTTACCGGTCCAGTTAACAGTTAACACTGGAGTGTTAACACAATCACATCATATTGCACTTGCTTTTCAGAAGGAAAAAAACATGTTTTAATACAACCCAATCCATAGAATGTAGTTTCATTTACTAATTTTAATTAAAAAAATCATTTAGCTTGTCCCAAGCACTTCACATTTAACTAAAAGATTATCTTCTATATTAGTGGGGAGGAGGACTAGATGGTTTTGACTGCCTTGGAAGAAGGAAGTAAACTTACATTTTTAAGTAGATTTACTTTTCCAAAGACAGAGAAACAAGCAACACACCAAACAAAGAGACCTGCTTCTAAAAAAGGTTACTGCTTGCATCACTTTCATGTGTCCTAAAATTAGCAAAAGCAAGAGCCAGTGTCAGCACTGAGATGAATTACTCTAAAACAAACAAACAAAAAAAGGTCTCTATGAAGCTAAAAGCAATGGTGGATCACAAAAAGTGACTGAAAACAACTAACTGCCCTGCAGCTATCGATGCAAAACAAGGAAATGTGATAAAATTAGAACTGTCTGGTTTTCAGCATTGTGTGCCCACTGGCCCTGTGCTGTCCACTAAAGTTAATGAGAGGGATCAAAGAAGGAGAAGCAGTGTTTGGCCATAAATATTCTGTTCCAAAATGGGAAAAAGAAAAAAACAAAACACTTATAATCTCTATTTCAAAAGTCAATAACCATAATTTAACAGAATATTTGGCATTATGCTTCTAAAATCTGAACACAAAATGTGAGCATTCTGAAACTGCCTCAAACTTCATGTAGATTGTTACTGTGCTAAAACCACACTGAGGTTTTAAGATAGAAGGATGGCAAGACATCAGGACTGAGGCCCTACAGATATATTTGAAAGGATATGATGAAGTCAGTGTTTCTATCAATAAAAGAAATTAAGTTATAACATAGAGAATACTCATTTTCCAGTGGCAGAAACACAGAAAGGAGTTTTGCTTGAGTAAAAAATGTTCCCGATTTTGCTTAGAAGATAATACTACAACTTTAATGCTTCATATTTAGCAGAATATGTGGGGTTTTCATTGGTGACATGAAAAGTATTGGGATTTTGTGCCATTTAAAAATCTTATTTCAATTTGCATTTTCTTTCCTGATAGTAAATGCAGAATAGCACTTTTATTTTGACACAACTATATTAGTGCTGGCACATATATCAACTGCTCCTCATTAAGATGGTATTTCACATCAGCATTCTTTGCCCTCATAAAACAGATGTCAAGCCATTCTACAATATATAATTCTAATTTATCAACATCAGTAATTCTGAATTACAAAAACAAGTTATTGTTGTCAGACAATATAAACAATTCATTTAAAGCATTCTCCTACTGCTATACTTCTAACTCCTGTCTCAAAAAAAAAAGTCTGTGATTGACTCTCCAAACCATGGATTTAAAATCTATATATTAGTCTATTTTGGGAACCAGAAGAGCATTATTGCTCTTGGACTGTTGATGCATTTTAAAATTTTAAGGAACTTAAAGTCTCAATCCTACTTTCAATAAAATCATTGGGAGTTTCAGGTAGGAAAAAAATCTAACTGTATAAGATTGAGATGACAGGTTCAGATTTCCAAATTTAGATTTTTTTTTCTCCTAATGACTACATATAGCATGAGCTCAGCTCCTCAGACCATACAAGGACACACATATACTAAAATCAGAGCTAGTTGTGAACAGAACAAGGATTACTAATATTAATATCTCTGTGAGCTACTTTCTCCCATCAGCTTTGTTTCAGAGACAAAGTGACTATTTGTCAGTTGTCGGTGCATTCTGTTTCAGAAAGGAAAATATTGGAATCACAATTTCTGGTGAAATGGAAATTATAATTTCTGAAGAGTTCTAGAGAGGAAAAACTGACATAAAATCTTTGTCTTGGACTGTTAGTACCAGTCATATCTGCTGGGGAAACTCTTACCTTAGGTAGGCAGAATTTCATATGGAAGCCTCACCAAAACCTTAATCTGAAATAAATTTGTCATTTTTACCCCCAAGTAAGTCAGTCTAGTTGCCCACTCAACATCAAGCTTGAAATCAGAATTCCTTTTTCTTTTTTCTTTTTTTTTTTTTTTTTTTTCCAGACTCTGGATGACTTTCATACACAGTACAAAAGAGTCCATCACTCACTGTGCAGTCTAATAGTGTCTGTTATCTGTCCCCCCAGGCGCCTTGCTTAAATTCATTCACCATGTCAAGGACAACTTAAAAAAGCATGGTCTGGAAGTCCACCTCTCTAAGCACTAGTGCTACCATTTTATTTTCTTGTTTGAGACTAAGCACTGTCTTTAACTCCTCATATATAATGGGCAACAAAACTCTCTGTCTCATACTTTGGTGCAAGGATGTGCTTGTTGAGCTGCTCCAGGAGAGCTCATCAGATGCACTACTACCATTTCTGAACCACAAGAGCAAGAATACAAGTGCTTCTCTGGCTACTGGTTCTCTGAGGCTTTTCACAGATGTAAGAGAAAGAACTAGATTTTGCCACACAGCTTCAAACAAGTAGAAATTCCAATTTGGAATCCTACTAAACACACATCTTAGACCAACCCATACCTCTGATATGTAAGGCAGGACGAATCAAGGACAGCCTGCAGTGCTCTTTTGATCTAAATGCCAGAAGTGATTTATAAGCAACTACACAGTAAATGTTTTTCACAATCTATTCTATAAATGTTATTCATAAAGAAATTAACACATGATTCTGTTTAGGAATGTGACTTCTGATGCTATAAATATGTTGGCAGAAATGTAGTTGGACAGTTTTGATGTGAGATGTGTTATTGATTAAATACACAGGCATTTATATTAATTTAAAAGTGCATAGACACTTGTACAGCTGTATATACAGCAAAAGTTTGGGGTTTTTTTATATCCTCCTTGATTTACTGATGACTAGATAAATAATTAACATTATTATAATTTTTTTTTGTTTTGCCTTTTGATTGCAATCGATTGTTTATCTTTTTCCTTGTCTGTTGGAGCAGCACATACTAGATAATAAATGTCTCCATCCAGTAACATGAAACATCCACTGTAGGTAGATTTAATTTATGCTGTCAGAAGCAATACTGCAGCAAATGAAAGATCCCTCCATGCATTTTTGAAGCATGGTAATGAATGCTCTGTGCATAACACTTCTTCAATCAGTTCTTTTACTTTTGTAAGAAATACTTTAGGCTTTAAAGACTTACAATAGGAATAATTTGCTTTACATTTACTAATGGGAATGTTTCCATTGGCATGCAGAAGACTATCTGGGAATGTAAACAATTCACTGAGGAAAAAGAATTGCACAACTTCCCTTGAGCCTATAATTTATCTATTTCCTCTTGGCAAGTCTCACATTTACAGAGGACATACTATTCAAAGCTTACATGCTCACCTGAAATGCTTTTATTATTTCTACTCTTTTTTTCAATTTTCTAGACAAAATTAATTGTGTAACATTAATAAAAGTAGTAATTGAGTGAATATATTTTCTATCTTTGAAGAATAATTGTGATTTTTTTTTTTTTCTTACATTTAGATAATTTATAAGTTCCTAATGTAACAGGGGGTACAACTTGTGACATGTGGTGTCCATAAACAAATCTGGAAAAAGATGGAGATCCCAGCAGCAGAGAACAGCAGGACAAAGCTGGATTTCTTTCTTAGTACAAGTCGAAGGCTATTTCAGTAAGTAAATTGCAATAATCTGCAGCACTGATTGGCACCTCCATATAGGTAGCATAACTTGTCCATATAGGTAGACACATTTTCATGTCCTTGTGCCAGGCTTCTTCATGTGGTAGTCAGTGAGTCACACTTGGTCCAAAAGACAGTGCCATTGAGCAAGGTGCTTACTCAAAGCCAAAGTTGTAAGAACCTGTGAAGATACTGAATAGCCAAACACAGCAAAGCTGGCCATTGCTCTGGCCTACACAGTCCATATTTTCTTTCCCACCTGCCTGTATTTCAAAACCAGTAAGAGTCCTACACTATGTTCTGTATTTTATTTCTCACAAGTCTGCTTTCCTCTCTGAGCTCTGTTCTCCAATTGCTTTGCTACCCAAGTGATATCACCTTAGACTCTCTAGCATGAAGACAACAGAGTGTTGCTTACTCCCTGCCTGCTCCCATTTATGTCACTTCTGAATTGGACCAATTATATCTGTTAAGCTCTATATGCTATTTTGGAAAAATTCCCTACTTTGCTGAGTTCAAGAAGCCTGCTGGAAAGCATCTACTGTAGAGAATGCCTCACTTACCTTTCAAGCAGACCCTTCCCACCACCCCTTCACTAACACATTTTTAATAATACAGTTCTCTCCACTATACATGACTTTTAAGTCAGTTTTTACACTTAAGAGTAACTGAGTAAAGAAAGATCAAGCACATAAAAAAAAAAAAAAGCACTTGTAGTGTGCCATCCATGAGGATAGCAATGTAATAAAGTGTTGAGGATTTCTGCAAGTGCCTGGCCTAGCCACCATAAAGGAAGAAGAATTTCCCTGGGAAATGCATGGCCAAATTCCATTAATTTAGTCCAGCTTCACACATTTCACTTCTGTATGACTACGATTCTCCACCTTTGGAAGTACCACAGGAGGAATGAATGAATCATCTACTGTAAGGCTTCATCTACCATCCCTTTGTCCTCAGATGTTATTACAGGCTATACTGAAAGGCAAGAGGAATATTTCTTCCTGGTGGATAATTTTACTGAGTGTCATGTTTGTGGTTTAACACTATGATTTGGCTAATTGATTCAAGAGGAAAAGATTTCAGGTTTTCACGTTATATCTTGAATCATTGTTCTTCAACCATAATCAGGTTTGTGATGTTTTCCCCTAACACTCTGTGTCTGCTCATCCAGTTTTATATTTGACCACTTCATTTTGTTTTAATTTTGACATCTGTTGTGTTTATATGTGTGCATGCATTTATATATAAAAATAAATACTGTTCTTAATACTTACATTATCTTAGATTACCAAATTATCACCATATGATTTTTCATGGAATAGCATTTCAGATTTACGTTCTTGAATAGAAGTCTTAGTTACAACAGTGGCATTTTTATAGCTCTATTAGCCTTGTCACTTGTGTAAAGGAACAGTATCATCTTTAGTATATCACTCGGAGGAGGGATTAGATGATATTTGATAAAAAGTCAGATTTTTTTCCCAAGTCACCATGTTACATATTTAAAATCTACAGAAGACAAATACAACTTCAGTAGAAGACCATTTAATGAAAATATGGTACTTGCAAAACTATAAAGAATAGGAATTTTATATGGCCAAACCCAAGGAGAAAAGTTTTCTGCTGATGTCCACAAATGCTTTTGAGGCTATTGTTTATCCTGAAGATAAACCATTTCTTCTACCAAAAAATACTTGAGAATTTTCACTGATTTATGATTGCCAATATCATAGCAATTATGGGACTTAGTCACTGGCTGGATTTATCCTGAAGGGGCAGAATGACAATTGGTTAATTGTGCATGAGTCCAAGTGCAAAATGACATCAAGCTTTTAATGGTCAGAAGTGGTATAAAACAGCTTTTTTTTTTTTTTTTCACAGAATAGTGAGATGGTAGATGTCATTTGCTTTGATTCCGTGGCTTGCTGAGGTCTCCTACTCAATCATTAAAACCCTTTCTTTAGATACCTTAGTTTTACCCTTGAAAGTCTCTTGTGCAAGCTGTAGTGAAATCTGATCTTGTACAGTTAGTAGAAGGATCAGAGCCCAAGGTCACATTTTATGTTTGAAGGCCAAGATATAGATGGATAATAAGACATTACATTTAATGAGATGGGCCCAGTAGGGCGATTAGGACTTGACTATAGAGCACATATTTCCTCCAGGTTCACATGAGTTTTTCTATAGAGGCTTGAAAAGCAGTAGTGCCTGGGAAATGAATGCACAAAGAATGAAAAGATTCATGTGAAAGACTTTCAAAGACCTAAAGGAGACTCAGGAGCCTATTCACTGGAAACATCAATTCAGTGAAAATGGGAGACACAGAAGCTTAATTTGTCTTTCTGTTTTTGAAAATCTCACATGATAATGCTAAATATAGGTGAAAGTCTGGAATAAGCACTACTTACTTCAACAAAAATATTTTACTTGGGAGAAAGACAATAATTCTCTGGACTTTGTCAGTAAATATATTATATTTATATATATTATAGTATGAATGCATTTGTGGGAAATACTTCAGATTCACAAAAATAAAAATAATGCCTGGCTTTATAATTTTGTAGAAAACAAAATTGCCTACAACACCACCTTCTGAAAACTGTAATGCCTATAGTCACACTAGCTAAAGAAAAGACTGCAGCTGGGCTACTTCAGAAGACAGGTTTTAAGTGGCATGTGAAGAGTTATGGAAAAGCACTGCTTTATTCTAGTTTAGCAAAGAACCTGCCTTCAAAGATTTTTAGTGTTTATCTCCTGGTGCATAACTAAACTGCTCCCTTTAAAACTGATACTGACTTCAGACAGAAATACAATCTCAGAAAATAACAATTGATAAGAAATGCCACGTATCAAGTTATCATATTGAGAGCATCAATAGCCAAGTCACATAAGTAAAGAAGTCTGCACTGAAGGATTTCAACATAGAACTGCTCTTGCCACAAGAATTTTAGTCTGATAAAGTAGCTAAACCACCAGAAGATTTTGTTTTGAAAGGCACCATGAAGACCATTGTCCATTATAGATTGTGGTCTCTGTGCCAGATCAGGTTTATGATATGAACAACTGAATTTCATATCCTTGCTACTGGCTTAATTTTAGAGACAAATCATTTATCATCCCAAAATTACCATTTTGGTGGGCAGAATGACTGTTCTGCATGAGTAACCCTACCTCTCAAAATCTGGGTAACTGTGAAATTTCAAAGGCAGTTTTCACTGTATGATCCTCCCCCACCCCCTAAGAGTAAATTAGTTGAGAAGCACAGGTAGTATAAAAGTCAGATTCTCTGAACTATTGCAGCAGTTTACTTTGAAAGAAGATGAACTGGCTCAAGACTTCTTCTTAGGCTTACCTTATGTGGAATTGCTAGCAGGGGATCTCAGCTATTCTGAGGAAACAGTTCCAAAAGTTGATGAATGGATTAAATAAATATAGATGGGGCATTATGTGTTGAAGAATGTGTAATAATTGGAAGAAATCTTGCTGATATATTTATCTGCAATATCCTTTCAGTCAAGTAAATACAGATACTAACACCAGAAGCAATATTCCAGATGGAAATATACAGACAAGACTTGTAACTTCTATGAGTCTCTTTTTCAGGGTTATCCAATAAGGTACAGGGTCTTAAGATTACATTTTCTTTGACATATGGTGGAAAAGGTAATGACCATTACTAAAAGGATCAGAGTATTCTTACCAAGTTCACCTGTTGAATGAGAACATGACTGAATTAATAGGTGTTAAGTAAGAAATAGATTTCAATAATTTTGGTTGAAGTGTAACGCTGCTTACACACACAAAGGGAGAAAAAAAAAATTAAAAAGCAACAGAAAGAAAAGAAGAAAATCAAGGAGGGTTTTCTTCTGATCAGGTTTTGTTACAACAAGCCCTGTGCCCAAGAAGTCCTCCTGCTTCCTTCAGATTCCCAGACAGATTCCTGCTTGGCATTTCTACTACCAAGCAGAAGCCACGCTCTGGGTAGTTTAATATTTCATTCAAACCATTAGAGCAAGTCTTCAGCTAGCACTTTTTAGCTACATTCAAGAGCTGGTTTTTTCCTGCTTCCATGGAAAATTATCAGTTTGTACACTGGCAGGCTAGTGCATAGGTGCACCAGTGCCCTTGGATCTGAGATTACCTGCCAAATGGCTGGTGAACAGCCCTGAATTCCCTCCCAGGTTACCCTCTAGCTGTCCACATCATCTTGAATCACCTGTTTAAATCTGAAAGAACTAGTTTGAAAAAATAAAATCCCTGCTTTTGAAACACATACTTGTTCACCTTTGATCCCTCTAGAGAATAAAAAAATTTCCCTGGTTTTATTTATCTTAGCAATGCTTCACATTTTGTGTTTATTCTTTCTTCTTGTTGCATAACTATCTATCTATGAACCTACTTGACTGTTGCAATCCAGTTTTATAGACATAGTACCATCATAAAATATTTTATTTTAGTAAAGATTTTAACATATGTATTTAAAATTTAATGCTGAAATGAATCCTTCATTCTTTGGTTTTAGAATGTTTCTCTTCAATATATATTGGTTTATTTTACACATCTCACAAGAAACACCTGATACCCTGCAAAATTCCATGTATATTTTTGTTATCAGTTTCTTAACATGTTGACACACAACAGAAAGAATAACATAAAATTGACAAATTCTTTAAATTCAATTACATTTTCTTATTTTCTGTAAGAACAACATAGTGTATGCATACTTTATAGAAAAACATTTGTGGATATACCTCATGGGTCTACAACCTCTAGGGAATGTTAGAAATTCATATGATGTTCCCAGACATCCAAACATCTATAGGAAATGAAGGATATGCAAAGTGCCATCAAATAATTTCTTATATTGCACACATTGATAAAAATTTTCATGTAAACTGTTTATTCACATGGTGAAAATTATATGTGAAACACCAACGTAGATACTATCCAGAATAATCCAAACCTTCACACAAGTAAAAAAAAAAAAAAAGATGAATTCCTCTCATACAAAACCCCACATTTTATCTTCTAAAGAATGTCTCGAGCTACATGTACATCAGCCTGGAGCAAAACCCCAGCTCTGAAACCACAGGAAATGCAGACAATGCACAAGAAAACCATGATCTGTACTTCTATTATACTTTATAATCCTTTTTTTTTTTTTTTTAAGCAAGGTGAGGTTCAGATGTGCAGATTTTTATGTCTACTTTTCATCAAGTGATCTTGCATACATTTGAAGACATTATTTATTAAGTTTGAAAAAAACCCTTCTATCTTAACTTCACTCTTGCCACATGCTGTACTGCATTATTTAACAATTGATAGCCATGAGAATTGCTAAAAAAATTGTAACCAGTTGCCTGGAGAGATTGTAGAGTCTCAGTCTGTGGAGATATTCAAAGCCAAACTTTACAGGGTCCTGGGCAGTCTGAACTAGCTGAACCTGCTTGAGGAGGAGAGGTGAATTGGATGATCCCAAAAGGTTCCTTCCAACCCCAATAATTCTCTGATTCTGTGAAATAAATGTATGTTTATTGCTGTAAGCCAGGTAAATCCTTTGGTACTTTTTTTTTTTAATGACATAAACAAAAGACAAGACTGCTTTTGCACTTAAAGTTAGACAGGTGTTTAAAAAATTTCATATATCATATCTCATTTCATTGGAGAAATTTAACCTGTTTCAGTTTGCTGATGCATGGAGAAATCCAAAGCTATAATAGCCCCTTCAAAAATAAATCTTTAGCTGCACATTAAATATGATCAATAATTAAAT
>JAOEGS010003035.1:0-32522 GCA_025447755.1 Corythornis vintsioides | reverse complement strand
TGCTCGGGCAGGGGGGTTGGACTAGATGTTCTTCTAGGTCCCTTCCAACCCCTAATATCTATGAATCTATGAATCTACACATGTACATTCCTGTGATCAGACAGCGTCTGCAGCTGAATTTCCTGCCAAGTACGTTCCTCTGAGGCTTACTTTCATTCTATTATCATTACAAATAAAACATTCCTTAACAGGGGGTGGCTTATTCTGAAAAGCACTTTTGAGTCTTGTTTGCCTTCTAATTTCTAAGAAGTAAAGTTATGGTAGGCCCAGAGAATTTCAGTATTTTGTCGCTGTTTGGACACTTCAATCAGATTTCTGAAAACCTTAAAGCTTTAAACATGTCATCACAATCTATTAATGTAGGTATCTAGAAATTAGATGTCTTTAGAAAAATATTTTCCTATTAACTTCAACTATTTAATTGCAATTAAAATGCTATTAATTAGTGTTACTTGTACTAGTTAGCATACTGATCCCCCAAAACACACATTAAGATCCAATCATCTTACTATCTGAGCCTTCTGGTTTTCTTCACTTTCTATTTCCATCAATCTCTGAACAAGATGATCTTCCAGACCCACCTTTCTTTGGCAGGCATCCACCTCTTTCATTTCCTTTATAAGTGCCTCTTGATCTTTGACTGGAGCCTGCCAAACACACAAACATTAAGATCTTTTTGCTAAGCTACTAACCCACATTTGTAATTCTATTTAACATTTATTAAAATTTAATTAAACTAGTATTTGAATATATCCACACATCTCATCCCACTGCATATCACTACTGTCCAAGAAAATGATATATCCCCTGCTGTTTTATCCACTTAGATTACACTAAGCCTAAGTCATCACAGTGGTCCAGCAGCTAGATATTGATGTAATTCCATTCCCTGGATTACAGTGGATGATAAAAGCAGAATTGCAATTTGTATCAATTAACTGTCAATTAATATAAATATGTTCTGCACTTTTATAGAACATTTTAGCCAAAACCTCAAAATGTTTTAAAATACACATCATGTTTCATGGTACTGGGGCTTAAAATAAACACCTCTGCAGCTTAAATGCAGAGATGATATCCCAAAGTAGTACAAACCAGCAGCAGATCTTAGAAATAAAACTTTAAATGTTGCCACCTTTTTTTTACATTCCTCGGGGTACATCTAGAGAGTATTCTGGAAAAGATATAACCCCTTGCCAGGCTTGTGGGAAACTACTGAGCTGTGTAGGCAGGGTACTGAAGCTAAGTTAACATACCTGCCCTTCTAAGCTTGAATATAGCCCCTCACTGACAGCAGTGAAACAGTCAGTTCAGGGCACTTTAGGGATAGCCTGTCTACTACACAGACTCTTGTGAGCAGACACCTATCCTCAGCCCAAGGGGGATGATCACTGTAGTTCCCTTAAACCACTGACTTTACACACACTGGAACAAAAATGAGCTCAGCCTGGGGTGTGCTGTGCAACTACAAAACAGCTGGTTGGTAACTCATAAATAAATGTTAAAAAAAAATGTAGCCCAGTTATGTTCAGCAGGGGTTATAACAAGTCTATGGCTAAAAGCTTTAAAAAGCTTTGAAGACACATGCTTCAAAGTAAAGGTCAGCTGTCTGGATGTAACTTCTGCTTGCACTGCATCACATCTACAAGATGGGCACATAGAGCTGTGACTTCTAAACACTCAGCTTACAGACATTACTAAAATCTTCCATTGGCAGCCTTGCTTTTCAGTCATTTGTCATAATTATGCATAATAACTTAGGTTCATCTTCAAAAAGCAGTATTGATTAAACCCCTTTAGTACAGAATAATGGTTGTTCTGAATTACAGGTTGGTCACTTGAGAAAGGAACTGCATGTTGCCCATGAACCATCCATTCCTTTTTTGCTTAATGATGTTGTTGGCAATTAGCCATTTTTTTTAATCATCTACATCAATCTGCTCTACTTTTCTCTCCAGAAAATGTAGAAATATCTGGATATCACAGATGTAAAGGTAGGAGTTTCTGGGATGTGGAACACATTGTTATAGACTTATTTCTGATTTACACATTCCTCACCTCTCTCAACAAGCTGAGTGAACAGCTAAACCCTGCAGCACCTAAATTATAGCTCTGCACAGGAGAAGAAGAAAATGGAAAGAATATGGATATTTTCTCCCAGATAACAGTGAGTTCTAATTATGCTTTTATCAATGGAGGGTTTCTATAAAATGTATTAGAGAGGAGGAAAAAAAAAAAAAAAAAAAAAAAGACCCCCTTTTTCCTCACTATTCTGATTGAATGAACACAACCAGATCTGAGCAAAGAAAGATCAATTTGATATAAATATCTGTATAGTTGTTTAATCATTACCTGTTCAAAAAGCTGTCTTTGTGATTCAAGTTCCACCGATTGTACTTCTACATCTTGAACAGTTGCAGCTGTTTTGGACTCTGTCATGGATGCCTTGAGGAGAAAAGAAACTCATGAACATGGAGTAAAGGAGAAATTATCCTCCCTTAAAAAACCCAACCCAGTATCAAGAATATTCAAAACCCCAAGCCACACCCTACTTCTAAATTCTAGTTAACTTTTGGCCATACTATGAATAATGGAAAGTGTTGCATATTAAAAGTACAGACCAAGGTGGAGAAGAGGCATGGGAATAGTTCTGCATCCAGCCAAGCACATTAGGGAAATGTCAGGCTTGATCTAGGACTAATAACCTGCCAGATGCAGCTCCGAGTTGAATAAGGAATCTCTGAACACAGAGCACTGTAGAGGACAGTTCCTGGACAAGGAAGTGGCCAGTTTGCACCTGGCAGAACTGGTGCTGAGCTGGAGCTAATGAATCCTACAGTGCCCTGGCTGTGGACACAAACACTCAGCTGCACTGTGCTCTGCAAAGTGTGGTGCTGAGGCATGAGGAATGGCCCTGCAAAGACTCAATTTGTGCTCAGGAGCTTCCAGAGCTTCTATTCTCAGCATCTGCATGGCACAGTGCCTGAAGCAGTAACAAGGGAGCAGAGCCAGGCCTGGCCAGAGGCCGCTGGGGAGCCTCTCAATCACTGGCAGAGTTAATTTGCAATCTGGACGTACAGCCCACAGACAGCTGAGAATTCACTAGTCCTTTAAGAAGCTCATTACAATTTTCAACACTGCCAATGTACAGATTAATCTGGCTTCTCCCAGGAATTTTGCCAGTTAAAGCAAGCCAGTGGAACATAGTAAGTGCCAAATAAAACTGTTAAATTATGCATTTATAACTTAAAGCAGTTCATCTCATGCTAAATACACCTCTGGGCTCACAAACCACAGTATATCAACTGGAGTTTTCCTTATGGATTTTTTCCTTGTTTATTTTCACTAATAAACCTTCAAGAAAAGAATTGCTTGAGCAATACTCAGCCTTTCTTGCAGTTTTGTCACTGAGAAGTTTCTGCTCCATTTGATGCTGGTCCTGCTGGTGTTTCAGAAAATGCCTCCTCAAAGCCTCAAGCATTTGGAGTTCATTAACTTTCAGTTCTCTTCTCACAGCATCTAGTCTTCGGAGCCAGAACGAACAGAAACAAGGAAACTTGTATGTATAAGAGGTCAGTAGCAAAGAGCACAAATTTGCACTGCTGTTATCCACTAGTTACTATGGGCTAATCTCCAATTTACAGAGCTTAGGACAGTAGCTTTCACTCTTGTACACTGTCTACTTTTCATTTACAAGACAAGCTTAAATTCACAAACACACAGAAATCCTCATATGGCCATGTACTAAACTGAGCTTTGAAGGCCTGTGCTCTGTTTCTACTAGAAAAACAAGAATATGTACAGTCACTGATACTAGAAGTGACTCTCATATTTGCAGGGAATCTGCCCACAGTGCAAGTCTGAAGTCTCAGCATGCAAACACACAGCAACTGACAGTTTAAGAGCATTCAAAATCTGAAGAGACCAGACAAAAGGCCGGAAGCTGAAACAAAAATATGAAGTGACTTGGCCTCTAATCTGCTGTATTTCCTCAGGCAAGGCAGTAATACAATCCAGACCACTTCATTCCCATACCAAAATTTGACCCACCAGACCAAAGTGTTTTCCCACATTACAACTTACACAAATTAGTGGTTATTTCTTTTTTACTCATGGTTAAAAATGTAATAGCAGGATAGAGTAGCAAGGCCCTAATGATTCTTATAATACAGTATAATACTTCTACCTCTGTTCTGCCAGCTTCTTTTCTTCTTCTAGTAGCTTTTTTTGCCTCTGTTCTTCAGCTTTCAAAAGCAATTCCTGCTTTTGATACCAGGCTTCAATTTCTGCTTTCTGTTCCTGGGCTTTAGCTTCTAATTCATGTGCTAACTGTCTAAATGGAAAGAAAGCATGTTAATAATTCAAGGCAAATATCAAGAAATTACTTGATTACTTAGACACTGATGATTTTGCTAGTAAAAACCTGCTGAAATGCAATGTCAATGAAAGAGTGTGGCATTCCCATTTAGGTACTGATAATGTACATGAGGAAGAGTTACAATACTGACTGTTGCAGACAACAGGGCATTTCAGATGAGTTCAGGTATCTTCTTCCTCCTCACATTCTTTAAAAACTACTTTTTGTTAAGGTGCCTCAGTTTCATGATACCCATTGACTTCAATAGCTGAGAACTCCCAGCTCTTCACAAAGGTCAGTGGAGGCTTAGGCTCGGACTCGAGTTTCAAGTTTGAATGCTTGCAGCCCTATATTTTCTGTGAATTAACAAATTATTTTTTAAGTTGAAACTACAGATTTAACTTAAAAGTATGTCAAATCAAACAACCTGACCCTCCCAATCTGATACTTTCCCATTAATACCTTTCTCTCAAATATTCAGTTTCATCCTGTCTGATCCTCTTCCATTCCTGAGTTTGATAATCCACAACGAACTTGGGATATTTATTAAACACGGGGTACTGTCCTTTTGTGAGTGGTATGAAGTCATCAAGCATCTGCTGTGGATGGATATCTAGTGGTGTAGCCTCCATAAGATGATAAGCTTCCTTAATCACAACATTAATGTCCAGGTTGTTACGATGATGAAAGAAATACTGTAAGAGATATATTTCCCTTTACATTCTACAAAATATTAAGCAAGTTTTTAATATACCTATGTGGAAATAATTAGATAAAATAGCAAGATCTATATTCCAAAAGTTGATTTTAAAAGGGATTACTAAATTAGCCCCATTGATTAGTAAAATATCATCAATTTTTGACCCAAAACTTTTCCAGCTGTAAAAGTATGCTCTGGTTCTTTTCCTTCTCTTCAAATGGCAGTTGCCTAAGGGACCTGAAAAGCTAGGTGTGAACTTAAGAGTGTCCAACTGCCTGCACAGACACTCCTACCACTGGGCAAACCTCCCTCGACTTCTGGTGTTCAAACATAAAGCTTGGAAGCTCCTCTTCTTGAAGGACTAATCTTCCTGTAAAAGATCTTATTCACCAAGCAAATATTTAAATTGGTTATTATTAAACATAGCAATAGTGTTGACTGTTTGATGTCTGTCAAATTGACTGCTCATAAACACATTTTCAAGGTGGAACCCTTTATTTGCTTACAGAGGTGTTTTCATATGAAAAAAAAAAAGCCATGGAAAGCTCAACATAAGGAAGCATTTTAATTTAGCTTCAGAGAACAAATATAATACTGCCTTATTTTGTAAATCTGAAAGAAAACTAATGAAACAACATGACAGAATGACTCTGTCTTGTCTCCACAGGCCATCTAGTCCATACTAGATCCCAAAAAAAGAGGCAGCATTATTTTCATATTTCATTTTGTGGTTGATGAACTGTTGACATTTACAAAAGGGCTTTTAGTGGCATAAGAAAGCTTTTAAACACCTTGATGCATGAAACTGCAGGAAACTGCTCACTATTTTACTCATTTATTGTATATTTATCAGGTACTAGATAACATTCAGAAACATGTAGCATGACATAAATGTGGAAGTTGAACGTCTCCTCCTAAGATGATGTTTTGTATGCCTCTGGAGTTATACTTTCATACAACTGATTTAAAAATGAAGATGCTTACCTCGAAGTCTGCTGGTTGATTACAGTGAAGCAAGGAAGCTCTGGAACATATAATATAGGCAACAACAATCATTAGAAAATATGAAGGATGGTTGGAGAATATATTGTCAAAGACTTTCAGCCATTCTTCTCTTGTTAGAACCTCAGAGAACAGTGTTTCTAGAAGAGGCCACGCATAAACCTACATTATTTGGGAAAATTGACAAAATAATCCATTAGTTCAATTTTACCATTCCTTTTCAAGAAATAATATGACATTTTCTTGCCTTATACCAATAATCTATTGATTTGTGAAAGAAACAGGAACTAAACCAGGACATTTGAAGGTAAGTTTTATCACCCACTATAAACTTTTAAAATTAATATAGGGTGATTATAAATAAACTTTGTATTTCACTGGATGTCTAAATCTTCTGTTTAGATTTGTGAAGCAAAAATCATCCCTAAGGATAAAAAGACAAAATTATATTCATCATACCTATGTTCACTTCAAAAAACCCCAAACCTAAATAGTACATTTATAATGTGATGAGTAGATTCTCATGCAATGTGGACTTGAAAACAAAGGACTTCTAAGAACTACAGTAGCACGTTTGGAAGACTTATGATCATGGAGAAGGAAAAGCTGCAGGAAAGCAATGATACATTCTTTACACACCCATATCATTCAATGCTATTTAATGAAAACTCATTCAAAGAAGACATGTCAAAATAAGATTCTTGCATTATCATTCACTGCAGTGACTTTTTATATCTGAAAATTGTCTAGAATATTACCTGTGAAGTTACACTGTATTTTACAAAATGCTGAAGTAGTTCTTTGTCATGATGTGCCAGAATGTTTTCCATCATACTAAGGATATTAACTGGAGGATTGGGAAAATACTCAAACCAGTGCTGACAAAAATTAACTGAAAGAGAAAAAAAAAAAAAATCCAACTAAATCTTCTATAATGCAGAGTGATAGACTCTCGACAACCTTAAGGTTTGGTTACACAGGCTATGAATTTAACAGGTAGTTATAGGCAGAAAAACCTATTTAAGATATTCTTATCTCTTCTCTTTCCAAGCATTTATTCCTAAACAATTCCCATAGTACACAGCTCCTACAGCTGCAGTGGTGTGAGTGTTTGTGTCAGTACACTGTGAACCAGACTGGAGAACTACTCTACCCCAAAAATATGTAAAAACAGTCTGTTTGCTGTGGGGCTAAGTGGTTGGAGGCAGATGCAAACACTTAAACCAGTGTTTCTGTCTCATGAAACTACAGCCTGTATCAAGTAATTTTTAACATACTAAGAATAATTTCTGTAAACTTGGGTAGTTACTAACAGCATGAGTTTGCAAAGTAAGTACGTATGCTTGGCAGCACAGATCTTCTATAGACTTAACAGCAGCTGCAACAACTAATTTAAACATAAAGCACTTTAATTTAGAATGTTTCTTCAGAAGACAGCCATAGCCAGTTTTCAGCCAAATGTCTGACTTTGAGTTACCACATGGTTTGGACAACTAAACACAGTAAAACCTTAAAAGAGACCATTCCCTTTTGACTGGGAGTGGCTGAGGGGGTGAGTATGTCTGACTACTTTCCCATGTCTCAAGAGATTTTTGTTACTACCATATAATTATGCTAGATATATTTGTTTTTGCTGATGAGACTTGACAACTACTTTTCAACTGCTAACTTTTTGCTAGAAACACTGCAAAAGGAAGTCTAATATCTTGTGATATTTACAAGCAGCTTTTTATTTTTAGCATAAAGATAGTACATATTAATTCCTGGCAACACCTTTCAGAAGGATGCCTGGTCACCTCTTAGGAAATACCTCATTCATTTCATCAGGAAATACTTAAACATGTTGCAGCACGTTTTAGTTTTTAAAATAATTACTTACCTACTACTGTAGCAACAACTTCAAAGCAGATCAGCTGGTTGTTCTGGAATAATTTTACAAAAGGGAATACCAGCAAAGGAATATAAGGCATCTCAGCAAAAATATCAGACCAGTGAGCTAGAGCTGATAAGGTCCTGTGTGCAAAGGCAAATGAAGGTGTAGAAAATATTGATTCAAAAGCAAACAAAAATGTAATAGGCATTTTAGAACCACAACTTAAAAAGACTGTAAACTTCAAAACAGGTGCAGAATTATATGATATAAAAACAGAATTGCATAAGGGCACTATTATTTAATCTTTGAGTTTTCCTTACAGCTGATTGCAGCTGCTGATTACATTTCAGATCACTATATGAAAATCAAAATGTTATATTTAAATAAATATAAAGATATATTTTACCTCTGTAAAACTCTCAGCAGTTTCCTACTTTTGATGGGATACTCATTTTGAATATTCACAAATGCACTGTGTGTACCCTTATCTATCAGGCTACTGAATGCTAAGTGGTTTTCAGGAAGCTGTAATAAGGAACGCCAAACAAACATCCTGCAATTAAAATTCAGACTTAGTTAAGCAACTTCTCTTTCACAGGCCAGTAAACACAAGCAATTTTATTTTTGTGCAAGCATGAACATGCACTCAAACATACCTGTACTTTGCTGGATATTCCCCAAAGCCTTTCAGTAAGGCACACAGACGTTTCTTGGTTAATCTGCCTGGCAATTCATTCTACAAAACAGAGGATCAGCAATAAATGTCAGAATTTCTCTTTCATAATCTCTTTGCCTTCTAATAGATGATAGCAGCTAATAAATTCTTAACATAATAGAAAAAAAACCCCAAACATGTACTGCTATCTTCAGTAATTTAACAAGAAAGATAATTCAAAAGGTCATTCATGTTCTTCTAACTCAAACAGCCACCACTGATTTCAGTCAGAAGCAGATCATACCCTGACTAAAATATGTATTATTGATTGATGGATATAGCCAAACCATAAAGAATACTGACGTAAGGAATAGATCATGTTGTGACCAATGTTACAGGATGATCTTTATCTGTGGAGATAGGTACATATATATATACATATGTGTGTACATACATATATATATATGTGTGTATTTATATGCAAAAACAAATATGTATGAGATGCAAGGTAAAGACAGAGAAAGAAGATGGCAGTGATGACAGAAGGGAAATAAATGTAACAGTAATGCATCTTCTAAATAATAAATCAAAAATGAAATGGCTTCTAGTCAGACATTTTAAGAAGTGCCATTTTGGTAGCAGGGAAGCAGATCCTGCCTTGCAATATCCAAATGTATCACATGTTGCTTGAAGGAATTCAGAGGTACCCCAGGCTGACTGGAGGCAGCTCTGGCTGTGTCACATGATACAAGAGTAAGGGCTAAAGAGAGGGAGGACTCCCCCAATCCCCTCACTGATCAAGCTTCCAAGGGAATCAGTGCCTGAACTTATTATTTTAATTAAGTGGCTAGTTTTTTAATTTTTTTTTTTAATGACATTTAAATGCTGCAGACTGGAGAATAAAACATTCTTCCTACCTCTTTATTTTCAAGTGATGTGTTTGCTTGCATTTTTAACAGTCTGGTTCGACTTCTGTTTCCTCTGGATTTCCAAGGCTGATTCTTCCTTCGTGAAGTCACTCTCATTGACAGTTTATTTGCCTCTGATGTGTGCTTGGACCAGTCTTCTACTACTTTGAATATGGGTTGTGGAGGCTAATATTAAGTGGAAATAACACGGTTAACATCTTGTAAAACAGATTAAATAAGACTCTAATTTGATGTTTACTCTTTTTTTTTATATGCTGTATTTTTGAACTTGATGTCTGCAGCAAGAAGGACACATTTATACCATAAATAAATATATATGGACTGTATAGTCCTGAATAATTATGCCAATGAATTCAATTGCTGTAATAACCTAGAAAGACTGCAAGAAGGTTTATGTAGCTTCCAAACCAACTCAAACACCATGTTATTTCCTTGTTCAGCAAACACTAAAATATAATTGGGATAGTATAATGTATCATGTACCATACAGGTTATTTACTTTAACATACTTCTTAATGTCACTAAAATATTTTGCATTTCTATAGCACCAGTGAAAAGAATAGAAAAGTCCTTGGCAAGCTTTAATTAGTCTTCAGTGTCAGGGAGGTATTAATTCAACGTTGGAGATTAGGAAAGCAAGTACCAAAGTGGATATCCCAGTTCATGTCAAACCGGCAACAGAAGTGCAAATGGAATGCACATGTAACACCTTTACACATCCTTCCTCAGCTCCAACTCCATCATTATTCAAAGCTGGTTAGTGTTTACTTCAAAGACATGGTGATTAAAGATACATGGAATTCTCGATTTAGAAATCCGACTCCCATTAATAAATTGCTTTAATAAAATAAGAACTGGTATTTAGAATGTCTGTTGTTTAGGAAGGATTAGGAGTATGGTTGTGCCATAATGATGGATGCTGGTATCCAATATCACAGTAAGATCAACAAAAACAAAATAACAAAAACAAAAGGCATGCCTGCAGTTACCAGAAGCATTTTCTGTAGGGAACGGAGCAGAAGGAGCACAGTTAAGCTGTTGCCATCTTCCCCAAAACTTCATTAAAAAATATATTGGTCCATACAAATTACTGTAGAAAAAAATACCATCTCCCCTCCTCCTAACACCAGAAACACACTGATCTATGTATACTTGGAAAATACTGTATTACCTGGCAGGCTGGAGGGAACATGAAGGGAACTTTATAAACCACTTTTTCTTTACTGGTAGTGTTAAAAGTGTCACTTCAACCAATACATCTGCAAACTACTACTGATACAAAAGTTACATAGACACATATCAGCCATAATAGGATTTACTGCTGTTTTAAGAAATGTAAAATACCTTATTGTTGTCTTGAGTCAAAGCTTGAACACTGTATAAATTAAGGCTACCATTTTCCATTACTGATGCAATATATTGTCCATTGGGGCTAATCGCTGCTGTAGTAATTCCCTCTTCATGACTCCCAATGTCAAAAAGAAGCTTGCATGTTTCTATATTGATAAATCTCATAATATTATCTTGACTTAACACTCCAAGGACCTATAAATTTAAAGGATTCATCAATTAATATTGCCAGTGTAAAACAAAGAGAAATACCCAATTTAGCACTAACATTTCATTAAACTAAAAGAGCAACTGAAGGAATACTTAACACAGTGACTTTCCTTCTGTTGAATCAACAGAAGCTTTGTAAAAAACTGACCTGACTGGAGCCACCATCAAAGCTGCCAGGGAGGAATTCCAGATGTCGGACAGCTCGTACTTTTGCAGGCATCTGGATTATTCTTATCAACTGTTTTGATTCTAAACACCATAAGTGAAGATGATTTGATTTTCCACCAGCAACAAAAATCCGTCCATCTCTAGATCACAGATGAGGTAAAGTTTCCATCAGAACACTATAAGTTAGTATTAGCTAAAAGGACAGAGATTGTACATTTCCTTCACTTTTGAATCTGCCATTATTTCTGTCATACTCTCCTGAACAAACAAAATAGCTCCTAAATAATAAAATTTGCTTCTGTAATGTATATTTTAAATATTATTTTAGCTGTCACTAAAAATCAACTTACTTTATTTCAATGGAATTGTAATAAAAACTGCTATTGATCTTTTCTGAAAGTCATACTAGAGTTCAAAATCTTATCACAGTATATAGCTCAATAATTTCATAAAACATTACATGTAAGGAAAGAAAATGTCTTAAAATGACAATTTTTGTAGTGTGCTTTTAGAACGTTTAAAATAGCAATTTACCTGGCAACTGCAAAGACCTTATAAAGAAATACAGAACCTTCTACAGGAGGTGGCAACTGGTATTTACAGTGAAGAGTATCAAATTCCCATGCAAAAACAGAACTGTCTTTGAAACAGCTGAGAATGGTGTTACTCAATGGAAGAAAAAAAACCTGGAACAATATGGAAAAAGAGAGAATGACAAAAAAAAGTAATATGCTGTCAAGGAAGTACCATTTATATTGGGCCACAGTGCATGGCAAAATAAAACAGAGCAAGAAACCAAGACAGTGTGGCTGCTACAGTCACTGCATAATGCAGCTGCAAGGTGAGGCACAGATCCCACAGGCAGCAGGTCCCCTTCCCCTGGTGCAGCACAGGCAGATCTGCTCTCCCCTGTGCTGGGACAGAACTTGCCATACCCTTTGCTAAGCCAGTTTGCCTCACTGAAATGACACAGTTCTTTACTGGTGTTATTTTTATGACTCTTAACCATCTTGTGGAGGTTTCTGATGCAATATAAAGGGGTGGGAACACAAACGGAGGAGCAGGAGGGGATGGGAGATGTGAGAACTCATTTCAGCAACTGCTTGTTGCATCTCCTGAACACTGGCTTCAGCATTCAAACAGCACCAAAAGCCTGCAGGTGCACTCTATGAACCATTCATTTTTAGATTCCTTAGATTTACAAACAACTATTAAAAGTAAAAAGTATTGTAGAAAGTTTAGCAATGTATTCTCCAAATATGAAATGCAGAAAAAAACTTGTAAATATATATTTTCACTTATTCTGGACATGTTTATTGTTTCTGTGTAATCTCAGTAAGAAAAAAAAATCATTTGCATTTTTGGATGTCATCAGAAACATTCTAGCCTAATGACAAATTGTTGATTTAGATGAGAGGTTCTGTTTTGACAGCAGCACATTAAGCTTCAGCAAATTAGCTGTACCTGTATTTTTAAAGGTTAAATTGAAAATGTCTTCTGTATCTGAACACTGAGGGACTACCTGAAGTACTCACTGGCTCAGATTAACAGTCAGTGTTATGAAATTGAGAAGTTTGGTCCAAATGGTCTCTTGGAGCCTTCAAAATCTGGAAATTTGAGTACATGGCAAGGGATTCATCTTGCTGAATGTGACTGAAAGCTGGATGTTCAGGCCAAATCAGTCACTTAACAATGAGCAAAAGTTCCAGTGGAGAAAGAGCCACCTCACCTACCATGGTGATTTATCTTCAGACAGACTAAACTACCTGTTCTCCTTCAGGAAGACTGAGGAAGTCTAGACAATGAATTGAGAGCAGATGCCTATCTTGCAAATGAATTAAGTTCAATTTTTTGCAAACCAGAGTACTGAACAGCTCCACATTTTCTGCTTTGCCCTAGAAAAATACCATAATGGTCACAAGCAGCTGTTGAAGAAGCAGTGATGCTTTGAGAATGGTCATTACAGATGTCTTCTCTTAGCTCTTCTTTTTTTTTTTTTCCCTCTCCATTTCCTATTCTTATAGTGTGCAGCTCAGTCTCTGTTATTTTTATTTTTTTTTTTCAATTAGCTTTGCCTCATACCAATTTAACAGCAGGTGTATGTTGGAGTGCAATGGGGCTTAAGTAAAAAATACATTGCAGAGATTGCTGTGATGCTACTATGATGGCTCAGACAGCAAGCAAGACCCATCTTGGACAGTGAATATAGAAAAATCTTGTCCACTAAAGAAATGTCTTCCCTCCAAAGATGGCTGCATGATAATTAGTTTGGCAAGGTGTTCTACACAACAGTTTTAGCAAAACAAACAAACAAAAATTAATGCATCATCTTCCACGGTAATTGCTAGGTGACTGTTTCAAGCTGACAAAATTTCTGCCTGACCTAGAACAGGGTGAAGACACTCAAATGAATAGCCTTGTTCTCTGCAAAATCAGCATGGCTTTTTAGTGACCAGCCTGATGAGGACTTTGGTTTGAAGTGGTGTTTGTAAGGCTATTCACTTCAGGGCAGCACGTGTGCAAGCAATGCTCAGGCTGTGTGTCAGTACTTTCTGTTGTACTTATGCCAGAGTCAGACATTTGGTGGTGCAGGCAGACCTGTTGAAAGCAGCACACACAATCTATTTAAACCACTCCTGGTGCAAACGTGTCATCCTTCTCATCACCTGTGTTATTCCAGCATAAGTGTCTGTGCAGCAAACTGAAGCAAAGAAACCACTAGGCTGAAAAGCAGAAATTTCATTTTGCTGAATTACTTTTCAGCTTTGTTTGTTCCCACATTCAGTGATTACCATGCATAGCAAGAGCAGCAGCTTTGGAATAAGCATCTAAATAAGGTAGGTGGTGGTGACTGAAATTACCATTATGACACCAAAACTTTTTTTTTAACAACACCCTTAAAACCCAGTATCATTCAGGTTGGAATTCATCTCTGCAGGTCTGAGCCCACTCAGAGATCAAAGTAGAGTCAACTTAAAGACAGCTCCAACTGTCAGGTTAAATTAGGTTAATCAAGGTCATATCTGACCAACTGTTGAGTATCTCTAAAGATGGAGTTCCCTGCAGATCTCTGCAGCTACTAAGTCATGATTCTAGTGACCCAGGTGATGTGATAGGATGACAGTTTGGGAGATATGCCCAAAGGACATTAAGAAGACTCAGAAAAAATATTCTCAAGTACTGTGATTTTAACATGCAGCATAACACCTACTGAGGTATGTTTGCCCACCCTGCAAACCTGCATACCTTTACTCACCTTCTGTATGCCCACAGACTGACGAACATTCAGCTTTCTTTTTCTTTGGAAGGTGTCCAGGTCCCACAGCTGGGCTGTATCCATGGATGTAGTGATGGCATACCTGCCCGAGTCATGGACAGAGATGGAAGTCACTGAAGAATCATGTCCCCTCATCCAACTCACTAGCTCCTTGGTTTCTTCAGAAGTTGATGAAAAAAATGAAAAGCATATGAAAGTCATTCAAAGTGAAACAACTACTACTTTTTACTGCCAACACTATGCTGTGAATGAGACTTTTAAGCCTATATAGTCTATGACCATTTACTGTCACTGACCAAGAAACAAAGATATCAATCTTCATATAACTATTATCACCTTAGAGAAGCATCTCCTCATCTCCAAGGAACAGATTTCCTAAGTTCTTCTCAGTTCTACACAGAAAGTCAACTTGCACAGGCTTGTTTAATTTAGCGTAAGAATCAATCTTCAAAAGTCATGAACATGGTGATCAGGTAAGTTCAGCATGCCTCACAGGCAGATTATCTGGTGTGAACACCCACAGTAACCTCTAGAAGTTGAGACTGGATGTTCTAGTTAGAATTCTCCACTTGTTTTGACTTGTGGACAATATGTATGAATGATTACACAGCTATCTACAGGTGCAAGGAAGAAAGCTTTAGAAAAGCAGTCAGAAAGCAACACGTTATTAATTCTTTTCAAGTACAAAACATATTTATGCTGTGTATTGCATACTAAGGAAATGGTTCTCTGACAATGTTGTCTCCCACTTGTGACTGCATGAGCTCTAATCTGCCCTCAGCAACCAAAGTGCATTGTGGTAACTGAAAGGAGGCTGTAGAGAGGTGGGCATTGGACTCTTTTCACAAGTCACAACTGACAGGACAAGAGGAAATGGCACCAAGTTATAACAGGGGGGGTTTAGGTTGGACATCATGAAAAATTTCTATACCAAAAAGGTATACAGGCTGCCCAGGGAAGTGGATGAATCACCATCCCTGGCTGTATTCAAAAGCTGTCTAGATATGGTGTAGTAGTGGCCCTGGTAGAGTAGATAATGGTTGGACCTGATGATCTTAAAAGTCTTTTCCAACCATAGCGATTCTGTAATTAAACTGTTTATACTGGGTGGTTTGCCTGATAGCATGGGGTGGTTCCAGCTGATCTACTGCTGTGGCATTAAAGATGGGATAAAGCTATAAAGCAGCTCATAAAGCCTAACAGTCAAACTTTTTGCTGTGCTTACAGATAACTTAGTGCTTAAAGCTATTATAGCCTGGGAGGCTGACATGGGAGTACAGAGTATGACTTCTAAAGAAGGGCATGGGGTCTACCAACTAAGTATTATCCAATACACCTCTAAGGATAATTCACCCAATACTGGCTTATGTGAATAACATTTATGGTTTAAAACATTCCTCAGTATGACTTAGTATGTGGAAACAGCACCATATAAACATGCAGGACTCTGTGGAATAATTAAGATGATTTCTCTAAGTGCATCCAAAATCTAAGTTTGGTCCTGTGGTTGAATGGAGCAGAAAAAGCACACAGATGTCAGACCTTAGCCCTGACTCTTCCTCTATTTTGGGAAACAGTGTGTTACATTAAAATCATTACTAATAATTATAGACTCAAACTGCAAATGAGTGATTCCTACAGCTTTTTAAAAAGATGTAGATCCAGACAATACAAGACACTACCACTGCACTTGGTAACAGATTAATTTATGAAGACTGAATTGCCAACATCTTTGAAATTCTAATCAAGACAGACAGCTGGCCTGTGAAGTTAATTTTAAATATCTCTTTTGACCAAGGGTACAGATCTACTTGCATACTCAAATGTACTGACAAGTTCTTCTAATCACTTTGTTCAAATATTTACTGAATATACAGTTATGGTTCAGTTGCAAACTAACATAATGTAAACTGATTTTGGTTTGATTTTACATAGAGCACCTCATTCTAAGCAAACAGGTACAGAACTGCATTAAAAAAGGTAACACACATTAATGGCCATCCTGTACCAGACAGATGCCTGTGTGACTCAGAGGGAACAAGAAACTCTGACAGAGCAAAGGGCTCATCTACCCACAGGCCTCTAACCCACATGGGCCCAAAGGTTTCTGATTTGGACAGATGGCATGAAATATATTGTCAGACTGCCATCAAAAAGCCTTACCAAAAAGTTGAGATCAAAACTAAAATTATATGGGTTTTCATAGCAATACAGATAGTAGGCCTTTAAATTTCTCCTTACCTGTATCAAAGCATTTAATGGAATAATCTGCCAAAGCCACCAGGAATTCTTTCTTTCTGCGAAGATTAAATGCCAAAGCAGTGCAAGGCTGCATTGCTCGCTGAACAAGGCTGAATCTATTGAAAAATATACATTCTCATTGTGTCAGGAAACTCTGCTTTATAGTGTCAAGTGAGGTTATAAACAGTTTCAATATATTTCACTGAGAAAAAAAAAATAAGGGAGCAAATAAATAATATCTAATTATAATTAATCTAAAAATCAGTGTTTAGTTTTAAAACTCAGTAGTGTAAAACTGAAAAGACTGATTAATGTATTTCTACAAATGACATTGTTAGGTCCAGTTTTCTGTAAGTCATGGCTCGCATTAATTGATCACTACCTTCCAAAGAATAAGTACTTGTGGTAGTACTTAAGATCTATGAAATTGCTGTCTGTTTAGAGTTATAAACTTCTGATCTTTTGAAGCTGTTAAACTAGTAAAATAATATTTAGGGAGCCTACATGAAACACTGGCTTGTAATTTCGGCTCTGAGCAAAGTACTGCCTATTGCCACATTCATGGAGAACTGAGGGTTAAAAACAGAACTTTGATGTCCAGGCAAGTTCCATACCCCTGAATGTTACAGATGTCAACACTATTAAAATGTCTTCATGAAAGAATTCCTACCTGTTTCCATTCAAATCAAAAAGATATATATTCCCTTGGTGGTCTCCAGTGAGTAGAGAATCTCCAGAACTGTCAAAAGCCACATTCAGAAAACGTATTGTCTTTGAATGGTATCCTTTGACACTATGAATTATGTTTACTATAATTCTGTGAAGAAAGCAAGCACAACAACCATGCTTAGAAGTGTTTTATTATCACATATTTCTCCAACACCTATGATTAAATGTTCCTACTTATGGCTTTACAATTCTAATCATTCATAGTGTTGTATGAAAAAAATCTTTTCTCCATGAAAACCACATATTTCTAATATAAAAAAAAATACACCAGACAAAGGATGTAATTCACTATATCCAAATGTAGTAGGAGACATGTAAGGCAGATGAAGGAAATTCACCATTCACAATCCTTTTATGTGGCTCTTGGTTACCTGATTTTCATTTATATTATTAATGCATAACACTACCATATACGCTGATGTATCATCTACCTGAAAGCCCCATTCAGCATTCAGCAAGGAAGCTGGCTCTTCATTAGCACTAAAGAAATGTGCTAGAAAACTGAGAAGCTGTTTTACTAAAAGATGATGAATTACTGTAAGAAACCACTCAGAATAGATGTGTAGTGAAAACAGTTTTAATACCACTTCTTTCCAGAGTCTTTAATGTCCAGAGACATTTTTATAAATATTCATCTATTATGGAACTGAAGTTGCTAGCATTTTCCACATTCTTCCCTTGTACTGTGCTGTCAGCATAAAATAGAGCCAGACTATTATGTAAGAGGAAGGTTTTTCCTGGAAGCAGGACGTTAAGATTTAGGAGACCTGCTATTAGGAGATCTTGATGTTTCAGCTAACACTGGACGAAACAATTATATTCTATCATCACCTGGATGTAAATTCAGAGCCCAACTACGTATCTAAAACTGTACAGGATATTGGCAGGCTAGTTGAGGAGTGCAGGGCACCTGCAGTGACCATGGCTATATAAGATGCTGAGAGCTATCTGAGACACCAGTTTCTAAGAGAGCAGCACATGCAACCCAGCACTTGTAGGCAACTGTTGGTGCACGTGACAAAGTGTGAGTGAATACTGGGAGAAGAGCTATACAGCCACGGTATAGACTAGAAACAAAGATAATTGTGCATCTGTCTGTTAAGACTGTTCTTCTCTGAAATAAGAGGGAAAATCCATAAATGTGAAATTAGCAAAATGTTAAGCTATTTTCAATTATAATTAAAACTTGGTGGTTAGGGTCTTTAACATCCTTAAAAAACCCCACAAGTATGACTTTTGATTCCATAACATGCTCCCTGACTTACAGAAGTTCATTTTCCACTAAACTAATAGAGAAGAATAAAGTCGGGAGTTCACCGAGCTGCATCCAGACTCCAAACACCACCCATCTAACCCAAAGCAGCATTCACGTTGCTGCTCTTCAGCTTGGGCAAGACAGGATTTTCGTAGTATTTCACGTTTTAACTAAACTGTGGGAATACACCCGTGGTATTTTGCTCAGTACAATTAAAACCAAAACACTAAATTGGGAGAACTGCCCACCTAAGTTGTCAGCATCTCTGAGCACGGAGTTTGCCCTCTCTCCTTGGCTACCTGCTCCACCTCCAACGGGATCGTGTTTCTCGTTACCTGGTCGGGCACACCCGGCTGTCTCTCCCGCCCGCAGCTCTCCGGTGAGCTCCGGCTGGACATGGACATGGCCCTGGCCCTGCCCCCGCCGCCCCCACCCCTCGGGCTGCTCCCTCCTTCGGTCTCTCCGCGGCGCGGCGCCGAGGACGGGGATGGCCCCGGCTGCTCCCCGCCGCCCCTTACCCCCGCCGCGCTGGGCCGGCCTTGCGGTGCCAGATGGGGCCCTGCTGGCGGTCGCCCAGGTCGCAGCTCTCCATCCTCCGCCCGGAGCTCCCACTCTCGCCTCCTCCCCTCGGGGCTCCTCCAACGGCCGCCGCACAGACGGTGCAGCCCGCTCGCGCTCCACCAACAGGCAGCACGGAGCGGGCGGGCGCACCGCCGCACACCCCCCTGATGTCGGCCTCCCGAGGAATGGAACCGCCCCGCCCGGCTGCCGCCACCTGCCGGGAGTTGTAGTTTCCCCGGAGGCGACGGGAAGCGGCGCGCGGCCTGCGTCGGGTAATGAATGTAAACGTGACTGGTAAATGGCGACTTTACCGACCGGCACCCCGGCACACGTGGGGTCCCCCAGGCATCGAGATTGGGCCCAACGTTGTTTAATGTGTTCATAAGGGATCTGGATGAGGGGTTCAACTGCACCCTGATTAAGTTTGTTGATGACACCTAACAGAGCGAGGAACGGGACACTTTGGAAGGGGAAGCCACCTTGTAGGAAGACCTGGATAGGCTAGAAGAAGATCTGATGAAGTTCAACAAGGACAAGTGTGAGGTCTTGCACCTGCGAAAATATAATCCATGAGTGCTGGGATCTACCTGGCTGGGGAGCAGCTCTGTGGGAAGGAACCTGCGGACAGCAAGCTCAGCATGAATGCAGTTTGCTGCAGTGACAAAGAAAGCCTTGAGAAAAGGAGACTTAGAGGAGACCTTATTACCATGGTCCAGCATTTAAAAGGAGATGCCCTTCGTACAGGGAGTCACATGGAGAAGATGGAGGGCAATGGGTACAAGTTACTCCTGGGGAGATTCTGATTGGACACGAGAAAAAAATTTCCAAAATGAGAAGACTCGGGCACTGGCACAATCTCCAGGGTTGGTGGATTCAGCCGGACAGGGTGCGGGGCCGTCTTGTGTAGACCGGGCTTTTGCCAAGAAAGGGTGGACAATGATCCTTCAGATCACTTCCAACCCGATGTTCTGCGAGTCCGCGGGGCCATTTCATACGTTTCCTCAGGGTCTCGCAGGTGCGGGGCTTCCGGCCGGTTCATCCCGTTACCGGCACCTTCACGTCACCACCTGCAGCTGCGGGGCAGGTGCCGACAGGAAAGACCCGGCGGCAGCGCTTCCTGACAACGGCGCCTCGCTCCCGTCCCGTCCCGCCCCCAGACGCGGCGTTTCCGGCGCTACCGGTGCCCCGGCAGCCGAGGGGGCGGGGCCGGAAGTGGCGGCGACTCGGCCGAATTCTGAGTCGCCACGTCTGGCTCGGGACTCGTCTCCTTGTCCGGGGCGGTGGAAGCGGCAGCGCTGGTGGAAGCGGCAGCGCGGACGGACCCTTATCTCTCCCTCAGCTATCGGTTCGTAGCGAGGCCTTGGCGGCGACTGGGCGCAACGGCGGTGGCGGCGACATGTCGGACCTTGGGGACTGGTTTCGGAGCATCCCGCTGATCACCCGCTACTGGTTCGCCGGCTCCATCGCGGTGCCGCTCATCGGCAAGCTGGGCCTCGTCAGCCCCGTCTACCTCTTCCTCTGGCCCGACGCTTTCATCAACCGCTTCCAGGTACGGGCCGCACTACCGGTCCCGGCGTGCCCTGCGGCGCCCGCGCCATAGGAGAGCCGAGTCCGCGGCGCGCTCGGCATGCTGGGAGTTGTAGTGAGCGGCCGGCAGTGCTGCGGTGTCGGTTGCTGCGACGGGGGCTCATCCCCTCTCCCGGCCTCCGCGACCTCCCTGGGAGAAAATCGCGCATGGCGGTAGCCCGTAGGAGTGAGCCAGGTGCACTCCAGCGGGAATCCGGACCCGCCTTCCTTCATAATCTATAGAAGGCCTGTGAGCTGGGCCTGGGGTTCAGCTGGTGCTCTGCCTTTGCAAGGCCCCGGGCTCACCAAGGTGACACAGGCCCTGCCAGGGCTTCTGGGTGAAGCAGAGAGGGTGGTGGCCCTTGACAGGCCCCGTGGTTTGTCTTGCATCTCATTTTTCTTCCCTGTTTTTTGGGTCAGTTGGCTGGCACTGGCTGTTTTGCCAAGGTGTGTTGTATTCCCTAAACCTGCAGCTTTCTTCAGGGCACTTGCCTGGCATCTGTTGTGCAATTGCATGGCTGTGACTTTGGGAACAGGGGTTACAGGCAAGTGTGGCTCTGGAAATACAGAGACAGAGCTAAAGGAGTGCATATTTTGCACCTTATTGTTTGGAATTTTAAAATTCCTGTGTTTGGGGTTGTCAGCTAATGCACCTGGGTGTGGCTGACATCAGCTGACCACTGCAGTCCTGATGTTTCAGATGTACAGTGTCTCTGGGCATGTTAACAAAATCAAAAGTGGTCACAAACTGGACATAGTCTTTTTCTCTGCTTTGGGAGGTCACAGTGTTTTGTGTGCATGTGTGTAGGGGAAGAGCACCCATTGGATGAATTGAAAATGAAACGAAAGTAAAAGATCACATCCTTTACATTTCTTTTGTGTGTTCTCATTATATCTTCAAGGACAGAGACTGAGTTAAAAAAAAAAAAAAAGATTGTTCTATCAGTAGTTTGTCTCATGTGTTGCCCCCAAAATTTAGTAGCTTAAACCACTATTTTTTTTCTCTAGTTCTGTTATTCCTCCTGGAACTGTAGTGTTCATGATCCCAATACTCTCTTGGGAAATGCTACTGGTTAAAGAGCTCACTCATAATGTCAATTTTTCTGTCCTTGCTGCACGCAGTTGACTATGCCCAGTATTTGTAGTTGAGAGATTCTAAAGGAGGTGCAGAGTGCTCAAAGCAGCACTCATTGTCTGGAAGGGTCCACTAAAGGCCGTTGTATCAATTCCTTGTAAGAATAGAGTTTATATGGATGCTTTTAAAACAGGGTAGCATCCTTGCAAGTGTATCCCTTTTGCACTGCAGTAAAGACTCAGTGCTGTAAAGATGTGATGGAAACAGTCTGAAGAGTTGTATAGGCACCTGTAAGAGCTGCTGAAGCAGCAGTAATTGCTACTTGGGCTATTTTTAATCTCCTTGGTTTTCCAGGCAATTGATAGTGAATGAAAACAAAAAGCTTATGCACAGGAGTTTGTACTATAGTGTATAAATATATCTTTCTCTTCTGATCTGTACAGATCTGGCGGCCGATAACTGCAACTTTCTTCTTCCCAGTGGGACCTGGGACAGGATTTCTCTACTTGGTGAATTTATATTTCTTGTATCAGTATTCATCACGATTAGAAACAGGTATGTTACCCATTGAATTGTGTGCACATGGTGAAGTCTACCCAGAGTTGATAGAGCCTAAGCATTGTCAGATACATCTCCTGTTGGGAATGTGATGATGAGATTGTGGCTGATACAGACAGAATCATGAGAAAAATGGCTCCTTCTTGTGCTCACTCATTTTGGTCAATGGAAAACTGCTCTGGTTTTCTGTGCCTGGCTCCTTCCCTTTGGCAGGGTGTCTGTTCATTTATGATCTGAACTTGATCAATAGGAGGGCTTTGTGCTTTTAGCTGATGGATTTCAGGAAAGAAGGCTAGAGATTTAAAGATGTTACCTCTCTTCTCTGGTACCTAGCCTCCATTAACAAGTAAGAGTGATAGAGCATCTTTATATATCCATCTTGAGAAAATAGTAGTGTCAGTTTTCCTACTTTTTTTTTTTTTTTAATCAGTCATACTTACCTTTTTTATTCTATTGGTTATGTTGTACTGGGAGATACCTTGAACGATTGAGATGTACCTGTCTATCAAATAGAAATGTGAAAAAGTGAAGGAGCTAGTTGGATTTTCAGTTATGGGGAAAAATTAAGAGTGGAAGAAAGGAGAATGTATTTCTGAGTGATCTGCCCTAGTTTTGGCCTTGCTCTGGCAGGGGGGATTGGACTCAATCTTCAGTGGTCCTTTCCTCCAACATTCTGTGATTCTGTGAGATCAGGTAATGGATCATTTCTTTCAAAAAAGAGATTGTTGTTACAAGGTAGCTTCAAAACTGGTTTCTTTTTGCATTGCACAGTTCATTAGAGCAAGACACAAATTGTTTTGGTTGAAGTAAATAATTCAAGTCTCGGCAAAGCCAAGCTCCTCCTGCAAGCATTTTTAAACAGGAATTTTGTTGTAGTTCTAATGGAGTCTTAGAATTGATGGTGTTAAGTGGAAGTGGATTCAGGGTGATGTTCAGCAAGTCCCATGACAGGGATGAGACCCCCAGTAAACCTTTAATCCTGAGAGTATTGTGCAGTTGTAAGAATAATACCAGGGAAGGGAAGAGTGGTGCCAGATGGTGTGTTACTGTTTTCTTAGTGAAAGTAATCCAATAGCTAGAGACATTTCCTCCTTCCCTCTGAGCCTTTCTGCAGTAGAACACAAGGATACTGGCAATTATGACGTTCTACTGCCCAAAGCTACATGTAGTAAGAATTCATGATTAGTATATATTCAAATTACAAGACATCACTGCTTGTACAAAATGCTCTAGTATCTGTGCTGTGACAGAAGTCTCAAGGAAGGAAGTAATTTTTTCACCAGTGAATTTACATTTCTGCTGTTACAACACGTGGATTTTGAAACTGGGAAATTGTGTGAACGAATTAATTTATTTTTTGCTATAGTAGTTTTTTTTACTATAATGAAGTGTTTTTTAATATGGTCTTCCTCTACTAAAAAGGTTTGCATCTTCTGACAGTGTAGATACAGAAGTTGCTGGTAGGTTTGCAGGTGGAAAGCAGCATAGGCCTATGATTCCTTCTGGCTGTGTAACTGGAAGTGAAACATTTTCAGGGTTGTATGTGGGTTTTGAGCACACACTGGTGTTGCATGCTAGTATCAAATGTAGTTGTCAAAAATATACATATAGTTTTGTACTGGGCTTGTGGGTTCCCAACAAGCTGATCTCTAGCTTCCTGAGGAAAAGGAAATTGGTGTGTTTTAGTTTTGGTTATGTTGGACAAGAACATAACAAATATGAACAGAGAAAGCAGAATATGCAGAGTTCACTCCCCAGCAGTATGCATGATGAGTCTGCAGCTCTTTTCTGATGACTGGATTATACCCAGCACCTTACTGAACAATCCAGAGCTCACCTTGGCCCTCTGAGCTTTTTGGCAGTCTGTAGCTCAGTTTTCTTAAGATATGTGTTGTAAAGTCAACTTAAATAGTTTGTTTTGTATAGTATTCTCCTAGAAAATGAGAAGTGAAAAAAAAACCTTTAAGGGAATAATACTTGCTGATTTCTTCCTATTCTGGTGGAATTCCTGTGCTGGAGTTTTCTACAGTGTTAGTCAGATTACTTTATTTCTGTTTATTGTATTGCAAGAGTAAGGAGAAAACTCAGCTCATGTAGTCCTCCAACTTCAAAACTTTTTTTTTTTTAAACATAGGCTGAGTTACTCTAGATACTCTAAAAAGCAAATGCCTGAGAGTAAGTTTTCTTTTTCAATTTCTGGGGACATGTAAAGTAGTTGTAGGAAGCCAAAAAATACTCACATTAAGCAGTGGCTTCTTTCTGGGCAATTTGATGTTTAATTATTAGCAAGTAATTTGGCTTGTTCCTGGTGCAGTGTGTCTCTGGGTGCTTTGGGTCTGTGTCAGCAATATACTCAGGCTTTCTTTGCCTGTGTGGGCCTCTGTGAAAGTTGATAGGAGTCTTGCTCAGATGCTGAGGTCCATGTCAGCCTTCTACCACAGTTTGCAAGTGAGAACTGATTTTCATTTAAGAGGAGTTTAGGGGTTTTGGTTTTTAACCCTTTTCTCTGCCAGGTGCCAAACTCAACAGGGCATCTAAAGATAATTTCATTTAGTGTGACCCACAGGGAATGTTATTCTACCTTTTTTTGTTTCTGCTATCCTGAAAAAAAATGTACACATTTGAAATGGAATTTTTAAGCAGCTCAACTTAGGAGAGGGAACAGAAAGCACTAAACATCTGCACCCTCCTTGTCATGTATGTTCATTTTTTTAGAGTGTAAAAGCATTTGTATTTCTTGACTCTCACTAGATGATGCAAAGAGGATGCCATTTGCCAAAGTAAGGACAGGTTTTCACATGACCCAGTCCTTAAACTTGATGTCTCTGTTTTTGCTGTGCATGTATATTTCCTTAATCTGTGTTCCTGACCTACAGCTTCTTGTGAAGGACAAGGTCCAACTCTATTTTGAAAACTTGTAACATTAAAACCACTTCTCTTCAGCATTAGTGTGTTATTTTTTAAGTAGAACTGCTGTGTGTGCACTTAATGCAATGGGCTGAATGTATTATTGTTATGGTCCTGGTTGGATGTTATATTGTAAGGCCATTTAAAATTAAAAAAAACCAAAACAAAACGAAACTACAGATTTCATGTAGGGCAACTGTTATTAACTGAGCTTTTCTTATACTCCTAAAAAAAAACCTAATTAATTTGTTACCAAGATTTCGGTACCTTTCCTAACAATTTTCTTTATTTACAGGGGCTTTTGATGGAAGGCCAGCAGATTACATGTTCATGCTCCTATTTAACTGGATCTGCATTGTTGTATCCTTCTGCTCATCATCAAACTTTTAGAGTATTTTGGTTCTCCTGTTTCTGCCTGAAATATGTTCAAAGACCAGGTTTTAGCAACCAACAGTTTTAAAGTGTAAAGAAATTGTTCACAGGTGAGTTTTTAATCTTCTTGGAAAGGTAGCAAGTGTCTTGCAGGGAATAGTAATAATTGTACTAATACAATTATGTAATCTGGAGACTAGAGTTCTGTTCATCCTGTGCTGTGTGAGCTTCTGTGGTGTTTGCTGTATTGCTTCACACAGCCACTTCTGTGGTTTGCTGTCTGGGCTAAGAGTGAATTTAGTGTGTTCAAGCTGCCATGTGGAGATAGGTCTGATCTGCTATTCCCTGAGCTGGAAATTCCAGGGTACCTCATGGAAAGATCCTTTACCTGCTGAATACAAGTCAGCTGAGTCTGTGAAAGCAATGTTGATATGTGCACTGAGCCACCTTCCTGAAGAAGCAGGGCTTGTTTGTTTGGCAGTGTTGGGAAACAGTTTTTCCATGAGCTGTATTGTTTTATTAGAATTTTCTTTAGGTCTCAGATACAAAACTGGGAGGCATTGTTAACAGGTCAGATGGTTGTTCAGAGGGATCTTGACAGTCTAGAGAAATGTGTTGGAAGAGCCTCAGGCTGGAGGACTGACAGCCCACAAAGCATCTTGACAAAGGGCCCTGGGGTTCTGCTGGACACCAAGTTGACCATGGAGCCAGTGATTAGATTTTGTGGCAAGAGTGGCCACCAGCCTCCTAGGCTGCATTAGCAGAGCAGTGCCAGCAGGTTAAGGGAGGTGATTGCCCCCATCTGCTGGGCCTTTGTGCATCCAGCTTCAAGTTCCCAAGTACAAGAGAAACGTGGACATACAGGATTGAGTCCAGTCATGAAGATGATGAAAGGATTGGAGCATCTGTCACATGAGGAGAGGCTGAGAGAGTTAGGATTGTATAGCCTGGAGAACAGAAGGCTAAGGAGTGTCATATCCATGTGGATAAATACGTGGTGGAGGAAGGAGTAAAGGAAATGGAGCCAGACTTCTTTAGTGGTGGGACAAGGGAGAACAGGCACAAAATGAAGCACAGAAAATTCCATTTAAGTGTGAGAAAGACCCTTTTATTGTAAGGCCAGTCAAACACTGGCACAGTTTGCCAAGAGAGGTTGTGGAACCTTCATCCTTGGAGATTCTCTCATTCTGTCTGTGCTGTTGCCACCTCCTTGTAGCAATTTCAGTGGCACAGCATGTGGAAAAAAGGGAGTGATGACATCAGTGTGAAACAGATGCAGCCAGGAAAGTTAATGTGGAGAAATGCTGATGCATTTATCATAGATTTATTTCTCTCTAGTCACATTCCACTATGTGGAGGTATTTGCTATTCCTGCTAGTCCTGTTGAGCCACAGCAGTAACTAGGAAAACAATGTGTGTGTAGTTGTGTTGTTAAGAAAACCATCAGCTTCTTTGTGGTTGCAGGTTGTTGGCTGTGAGCTATTAGATTAATCTGAACTTGACTTTCAAACTGGTCATTTAAAAGCTTCCATCTGCTTGTTCCCTATATGATGTAAGGAGCAACCTGGATGCGTGATCTGGGAAAATGCTTGATGCCATTTTATTATTTATATTATTCATTTTGATATGCATTTTATATACATTATATATAAGCAAAAGCATTCTGGTTATAGCAAAATTCTTCAGCAATTGTTTCTACTCTACAGTTAAGGCAGCAAGTAGATCCTTTGGCTTCCAAGGTAGGAGAGTGATATTAAGAGCCTTCATTGATGCTTTTCAATTTATTTTTTTTTCTGACTAAATGGTAATCAATTTATAGTTATGATATTTCTTTATTTAGAAAACCCAACATTTTATTTAGTCTTTAAGGAAAACTAATGAAAGAATCCAGCTATTTTATGGGAGTACTGGCTGAATTTGTAGTTAGCCAGTTTGTTCATGGAGGTAAGGGCAGTGCATTCCATCAGCCCTGGGGGCAATGACTTGAGGAGGTAGCTTGAAAGGCTACTGAAAAGCAGCTCTTGAAACTGAAAAGTGAAAATGTAGATCATGGGAGGTTTCTCATTTTTTTGCAGTGGTTAACTTAATATTGCCCAGGAACACTGTTTTGATTTTATACATTTAAAGGCCTTTGCATGTGTGTGCTGCTGCTTTTTGTCATTCTAGTCTGTCAGGTTTTGCTGCATTCTCCTTAATGGTGCATTGACAGATAACTGGCTTGGCAATGGACATGCAGGTAAGTGCAGTGCAATTTCTTAGTAATGATCTGATGGAACTTTCTGGCTGCCTGATGACTTTGTAGAGAGCATTACTGGCATAACTGCAGAATGTGGTTAAGCTAGGCTGGTTTAGTTTATATAAAAAAGGGCTGCTGTGTGTTTTGTTAGAGTTTTAGTTTGAGAAAGCCTCAGCTAGGGTTATAAGCATGTGTCTGACTGCTGCTACTAATGTAGTTAGGGAGTGGAGTGAAAGTTGACTCTGTGCAGTCAGGAATCAGCCTTTTACCAAGATGGACACAAGGTGTCACCTATGCACTGTTTTTTCTAATGAATGTGGTTCTGCATTCCAGCTTATTATCTGAAAATGGTTTTGGGGTTCATTAGTCTTACCTCCTCACATGTTAAGTGTGGGGAATGAGTGAGTGTTTCTTGGACACAGCCAAGTACCAGATAACTGCCTGTCTTCAGCCTGCCTTCTGCTGTTCTCTCCTTGTCTTTTTCTGTCCCTGTCACCCAAAGCCTGTTCCTGTATCTCTAATATCTCTGTATTATTAGATATAGTTATCTCTAATAATCTGCTAATTATCTTAGCATTTATTAGATCACTTATCAGGCTTTCCTGGTTGAAGCAAAAATAGTGATCATGTATCTGCAGTCAGGAGTGATTCAGTTAACGGTTGTCTGTAACTTTGCACTTTTTTTTGCTATGGGGAAGATGCCACAAAATTCTTTAAAAGCATGCTGAAGTCACCCATAACATTGTATGAATTGTAGACTGATCATGTTGATTTGTGTCTTTTTTTTTTTAATGGTACTTAATGTTTTTATATCTGTAGACAAAACACTGCTTAAAAGATAATTGGTTGTTTGATTTACAGATGTGGTTTTCTTAGAAATACATTCATTTTTGCTTGTGTTAAATAGCTTGCTTGACAGTGAGAAGTCAGAGTAGAATACATGGACCTCCATTCCTATGTCAAATATTTGCAGAAATGCAATATTACTTTGGTTTTCCCATAAAATAAAATGGTTTTAGTAAAACCCTGGGATGCTTGTATGCTGGTGCACCACAGGGTTTGAGGAAGGCTGGTCCTATGCTGGTGTGCCAGCTTTGGTGTGGAACCTGTTGGATAGTGGCACCTCCAAAGGGATGAGTTTTGACCTCTCTTCCAAACACACCAGCTGGTTTGTAGCGTTAAACCAGTTGATGGAAATGTGGCTGGCACTGTGTCTGTCTTCAGAAGTCAGCAGATAGCTGAAGTAGTGCTTTGTGTCTCTTTCACCCAAATAGCCCAGTGGGCTGATTCACAGCCAGAGGAAGGAGGTACTTGAAACAGTCTCCTCTCCTGGCAAGGAACAGGAGTTAACACCGAGCTGTCCTGAGGGGCTTTGCCAAGGCTGGCTGTAGTGCTCTCAAACTGTGATTTTCTGGTGCATCCCCCTCTCTGATGCTTGGAGGAAGTGTAGCTGACAATTTGGTGGAAGAACACTTCACCTGGCATATTAGCTTAGCCCCAGGTGAGCGCTTGGGTTAGTGCCCTGGCTTGTGACTGGAAAGGATTGTGTCACAACTGTTGCTGACTCTGCTGTAGATGTGCTACCAAGCAGCTGGGAGCAGAGGAGCTCACCAAGGCTTATCTTTAACCTGGTGCAAGTTGGAACCCTTTTGTTCTGAACAAACCCATGACACATGATGGCAAGATTTTGGTGCAGTCTTTAAAGATTTTGCTGCTGTATTCTGCTTACAATCCATTTTTGGAGCTTATAGCTCCAGCTGCCTATTTAAGTTTTTCAGGCTTCTGTGAAAGTGCTGGTAATGTTTTGATTGATTTTTAAATTTTAACATTGCAGTTGCTGATGATTCCACTCATCATGTCAGTACTTTATGTGTGGGCCCAGCTGAACAGAGATATGATTGTATCGTTTTGGTTTGGAACAAGATTTAAGGTAAGTCAGACAGGGTATTGGAAGGGTTTCTGCCAAGAAGATGCACATGAAGGGGTGAGGGGTAAAATATAAATATTTTCTCATATTAAAGGTGTCCCATGCTTTCCCATAGCTATATGCTCCTTGAGATTCAGCAAAGACATATTTCTTCAGGGTACTCTTTATGGAGTCATCCAGTGGGGCTTTGCTGAAAAGATGTCCTGACAACTTCAATTCATAGGGCTAAAAATCCTGATGAACATTAACGTGGATAAAAGCTGAATGTAGTGATGCCACAGTGTCAAAATGATCATATTTTAAATTGTTCTTTCCTGTGCAATCTCCTCTGTTTCTTTTAGTGAAAACTCTTTTGATCATTGTTTCCAGACTGTTTCAAAATCATAAATAACAATAGCTCTTTGTTTCAGATGTAAGCTTGTTGTGGAACATAAAGTGCAAAAGATGTATTTAGATGTATTTACTTACAAAGTTTAGATGAGTGCGATTGGTCTAAAAATGTTAGTGGTTGATCAGTTTATAGTATCCTACTTTCTTAGGTAGAATCTACTTAATATATAGGAATTTGTTTAATGCCTAAAACATTGAGATTATAATAATGCTTATTAGTGCAGTGGCAAGTCGAGCAGGTTTATATCCTTAGCTAAAACTGGCTCCATTGTGTTCTTTTTTCAGGCTTGTTACCTTCCATGGGTTATTCTGGGATTCAACTACATCATTGGTGGATCGTATGTATTTCCTTATATGACCAATTAGAAGTTATAAAAGCTTTTACAGCTACTGGACTTATGGCTGAACTTGGAAGCAGTATTAAAATAAGAGGCTTAAAGCTGTGTAATCTGACTGATAGTGCTCAGTGGCACATGGTGGTCACTTAAGGAAAAAACAATTAGGGAATGTAGGTGAGGGGAAACTAATATGAATGTTTATTTTTCTTGTAAATCTGTGTTAGGCCCTTTCCTTACTAAAAGGGTGCTGCACAATAAAGAAAGGTATCACCCCAGCCTTTTTCCTGGTTTTAGAAACAAATTTAGCTTGCCTGATAGCGCCGTTACTTCTTTCCCTACCAGTCTTGCCCAGCTTGATGTTGTTTTCAGTTGGTGAAACACAGGAAAATGATAAAGAGAAGCTCAGAGTGCTGTATGGGAACTCTCTGAATTTTTTGGTCTGTGTTGGTTCCTTTGACTAAAACCTGTGATGCAGAAACTTCCTCAGTGCACGGGCTTTGTCACTGGTGCCCTGTGTTGCTTGAGGCCTCTTGGTGCCGCTGTAACACAATTAGTGACAATAACAAGTTTTGTGGTTGATTTATAAAAGGAGGAGTTGGTACAGCAAAACCAAAGTCCCTTTTCTAGCCATGCCTCCTACTGACTCTATCACTTGAGAAAACTGCTGTTAGATACCTGCTGTTTCTATGCATGACAGAAGAGACTCAAGGATCTCCATTCAGCAGTGTTTTTGCAAAACTGGGAACAAACCAGTTCAGTGCAGCAGGAGACAGGCTGTCCCGTGAAAACAGCAGTAACTTCTCAAGCTCTGCAGACTATTATTTTAGACACTAATAGCTGTACGGTCTAATTCCCTGATGTAAACAAGTATTTAATTGCATTTTCAGTACAGACTGTAGTGAAGGTTTGGAAGGGAGGGTGGAACAGCCTGTTGATGTGTTGGCAATGAAGGTTGGCTCTTCTAAAGAAATTGCTGCAAAATGCTGAGGGAAGGGAAATTTTCTGTGGCTCATGGCCCTGGCAATGCTCATGGCAGGTGAATAGTAGCAACTGGGAGAAGATTATCACTGCTTTATTTTCATAGAAGACAGCATGTGAATGTTTTTCTTTTGCCTTGCAGAGTCATCAATGAGCTGATAGGAAATCTGGTTGGACATCTGTATTTCTTCTTAATGTTTAAATATCCAATGGATTTGGGAGGAAGGAATTTTCTGTCCACACCTCAGTTTCTGTAAGCTGACTTTATTCTTTAGATCACTGTTTGTTTGCTTCATCTTCCTGTGTTGTTTATCCATATTTCTGGGATTGTAAGTTGTAAAATACTTGGCTAAATGAACCTCCTTCAGTCTGTCTTACTGATTGTGCTGTGGACTCATCAGAAATGTTGTTTCTTGTAAATGGCCTTTGTGAGAGTTCTTTTGTTACCACTATGGATGGCTCATGTCCTTTGCCCACTCTTAAAAGTCCTAGTTATGCTAGTGAATTGAGCTGTACTAAAGAGAACTCCCTAACAATGATCATACGGTTTTAAAAAAGTTTTCTTCTGTAAATGATTTTTGATCTGTATTTCCATGCATCATTACAGTAGCTGCCAGTTCAGCAACCTGTAACAATAATAGGAGTCAGTTGCAGATTTGTTGAGGAGTGTAATGTATATTCTGCTTTGCAGTCTGTACTGGTCACTTGGGTGAGACTGCAGGTCTTGGTTTTTACAGATTCACATACATTAGGGTTTGGAAGAAGATCATCTAGTCCAACCCCCCTGCCAGAGCAGGGTCACCTAGACCAAGTCACCCAGGAACAGATCCAGGCGGCTCTTAAGTGTCTCCAGAGATGGAGACTCCAC
>JAOEGS010003034.1:20600-57648 GCA_025447755.1 Corythornis vintsioides | reverse complement strand
CTGCTCGGGCAGGGGGGTTGGACTAGATGATCTTCTAGGTCCCTTCCAACCCCTAATATCTATGAATCTATGAAGTGTCTGTGTTCTGTCATCATCTACACATTACCTAAATTATAGCTGCAGATGGTTGTTTTTTCCTCTCACTTCATTCATTTAAATTGGGATTTTATATACACATATGAAATTATCTCCACTTTTTGCTAATACTATTCAAAAAAGGTTAAGTATTAAAAAGTTATAAAATTATTTTTCATTATTAGTGTTTCTCAAATGTCTACATAAAGATGAAGAGCATCAGCTACTACTGCTTGTATTGCATATGTATTTTATTTATATTTTTTAATCCAGCAGGATTTTGTAAGAGATGTTGACAGCTAGGACAGATCAAGGAGATTCTAGACATCCATCAGGGTTCATTAGAACTGGGTAAATAGATTCAGTGTGATAGGAGCATTTGGAAGACACTTGGGACCAGCTCACTTTGCTCTCTGTAATTGTATATGACAGTCTGTATGTTCATAGATGTGGTGGGGAATGCTAAATTATGTTTTTACATCCTGCCTCATTAGCTCTGGCATAAATTTCCCATTTGTTTTTCTCCTCAGATTTTGGGGAAAAGAGGATTTTTGGTAGAAAAGCCCAAATAGGCTGCAGAAAAATTAATCTTTGGAAAACCCCTATCATAGAAAGGGTTGAATTTTCCTTATCTGTCTCTTCAAATCCATCATTTATCACACACTAGTGATTGGACTTGGGGTGGGCCAATGTGGTTGAAGGATACTGCTTTGATTGTAGCTGGGCTCAAATTATCTAACTGCTGACTTTTTTTTTTTTTTTCCCCTTAAATCTTCAAAATGTTCCTTGGTTATAGAAGTTGGTAAGAAGAGATGTAGTCTCATTCCTAAAAATATCCCTCCTGGCATTCATTTAGTTCCCAGCAGTCTTCAGTACATTTGAGAGATGCCTTAGAAAGTTTTCCTACTGTACTGAATCACATTTTGGCAACTTGCACTTTGGGGTGGGTAGAAGTCAGGTAGGAATGTGAAGGTGTTCTGCTGCTGACTGAAGTGGCTGGCACATCAAGCACCACTTCTGTAGGATGTCATCTGCAGTCACTTGATGCAAGCTTTCTGTAGATTCATGTGTTATGTTGCAACATACCTAGGAGCTAATTCTGTAATCTGGGTCACCCACTGGCTTGTATTTGCACTTACTTTCGTGGTACATATGCACATACATATGTATACAAATCTCTGTAGCTGCAGAGCTCAGGGAGTTTCAGTCTGCTGGGGCTGGATGCTGCAGAGGAGGGGTCTGTGGTAGGGGAAGGACAGAAGCCTGGGAAATAGGAGTTACACTGCACAAGGGTGGTGGGGAGGGAAGGCAGAAAGTCATTCTTGTTTTTCTCTTTGGAATGAAGCTTTTCCTTACTCTCCTTGTACTACAAATTTCTCTCTCCTTTCAAGACATCATTCATGAATAAAAGGGGATTTTGCTTTACCATGAGTTCCACTGAAAACAAATTACTGTGACCTGCAGCAGTTTTGTAGAAAATGATGTTGCTCCAGTACAAAAGCATTTTGATGACCCATTTTCATTTCTAGAGGTTTCTGAGGCATTTTATTTATCTGTTGCTGTCTGACTGTGCAGAGACACCTCAGTGCCATACTGCTTTGGGTCTTCTGCAGATATAAAGTGGCAAGGAAAAACTGTGATATTAGTGTGAAAGGAGATGAATCTCTAGGCAATTGGGTTATAAGTTTCTCTCCTGGAAGCCAGGATTCAGGGATAGTTAGTTATGATCATGGATGGGATACAGTTATGTAGGAACCCCAGTGATTGAAGGCAATGTAGTGAGGAGTAGGATTGTCCAGAGGTATACAATCCTTGGAGGGCTCTCCCCTCATTTCACATGGACATTTCTAATGTCAATGTCTATTCCAATTAAAATGTCATCTAAAGCTTTCTTATGCATTTTGAGGATGACACAACATCACCTCAAATCCAGAATTTCTGGAAGGTTAGATTTTGCCATTCTGAAAAGATAGAAGGTGCAGTAGGCTACCATTACTGTATTACAGCTTGACTGCATTGAGCTGTTCAAAACCAAGAAAAATAGCCAAAGCAGTACATTGAAAATCTGAAAATATATTTGGTTGTATTTGAATAGAAATAATTTTGAGTTTAACATTTTTTAATAGTTATATTCTACTAGATCAGAACTGGACAATTAAATATATGTATGTAATTGCAGTTAATGTTATAGATGTTAACTGTGAAACCTGGTCTTGGAGAGCCTTTTTAAAAATTATTATTATTATCAGCTAATTGTTATTTAGAATTTAGAATCTACATTGGTCTTCTCTTTATAACTCATCTGCTCAAGTCCATCTCTATATATTCCAATTCTTTTCTGAAAGAGTGGTAAGATGGTTAAGTGATCAGATTAATTCCATGTTCTTAGGTGATTGGGTGAATCAGATTAGTAGAAGGTGGAGCCAAAACATGGAGAGAAGGTTTTTTTTTTTAAGGTATTTTTTGTATAGGTAGTTAACACACATTTTCCTTTCATATTTATTAAAGGAAATAGTGATTCTCCATTACAAAATGTATTCAAGATTCATAGTTGGATCAAAACTCTTCCTGTGTTGTCAGCCAGGTTTTTAGATGGATTTTTATGTTGGGTGGTGGTTTATTGTTTTTGAAGAAATGTATGCAACTATTGGAAATAAGTATGAGAAATGTGTAGTTTTCATTCTCTCTTTAAAATAAATGAGTCAAAAGAAAAAAAAAAGGGGGATGGGGGTTGGGAAGCAACTTTCTCAGTGTTTACCTTTAAATAGCCAGTACTGGGCCAATTTTTCTGTCTGTGACACTTGATCACAAAAAACACTCATGACACTGTGTTTTCTAGTGGAATTTAAAATACAATAATCAAACTCTGGGAAATAGTGGCACTTTCATATTTCTAAGCTAAGATTATTTTCTGAGCATTTATGTTAAAATATTTAGTAAATCAATTTATAAAAGTCCAGTTCCTGAGTAGCAGAAAGCCAATAAATGCTTCTGCAAAACTGAGTTTTTAGTGTTTGTTTTTTACCAAGTGGATAAGCTTCCCTTGCTTTCTACCTGAAAACATGGCTTGTCTGAACCAAAGGTGATCAGTCCATAATATGCAAAGTTATTTTTTTAAAAAAAGATAAATGTACCTTGTGTTGGGGCATGTGTTCTCAAACTTCCAAACTTTTGTTCCTGCTTGTTTTGTACCTGGATCTACTCATTTGCAAGTAATCCAGATTAGTCAATTAAAGTACTTTTAAAATCATGCCCATTCAGATTAGAAGAAGGGAACTGCTATACATAGACCTGATAGATGCTATAAGGCAGCTTACACACGTTTTAATCCTTTAAAACCTCACTCCTGCTCTTTAATGAATAAAATTGTTTGTTTTTCTTTCAGGGCAGTTCAGCCTTTTAGGAGTAGTGAATGTGTGGTGAACCTTCAACAACACAGTGAATTCAGCAGTGACTGGCCCTAGTCTCTCTGAGTTTTGCAGGCTCTGTGGGAGGTGTTCTGAACTAAATACAAATGCAGCTTTTCTAATCTGTTTTGAAATTCCATGGCCTAGTCTTTCAAGTGATTAATGAGGAACAAGCTCATTACACATTAGAGAGCCTGAAAGCCACCAGTAGCATGTGTGCTGCATTGTGGGCTCTCTCAGGTCATGTCAGCACAGAGTGACAGTCATTGCAGCAGTATCTGCTCAAAAAGGAGTTGTGATGTTGTTACTGTGCTCCATACCTTTGAATGGGTAACCTCTTCAGTAGTGGCTTTGAGTGGTTGTACTAAAAATGCTGCACTCCACAACCTCCTCTGCCACCTGAGACTTATACCAATGTCTGTAACCAGAAAAGATGTGAAAACCATGAATGGTACCTAGGAATTTACCCAATGCCAGTATCAGGCCATCTAGTGATGGTAGCAGCATGTGGCCAGAACTTAGCAATGCAACTTCCCTCACCTACATGCTGTGACAGTCCTGCCTCACAAGCTTAGAATTCAAATCAAATGGAAAGTCAATAAACGATCAGTGTGGTGGTGCCCATCCTGACTTTCCACCAGGCTCTATTTCTGAGTTTGAAAAACTGAGTATTGTGAGAGTGGAGAAAAGAATAGAAATCAGTAGTTATATAAAGTAGTCAGCACAAGAATCCTGCTTTGACAGATCTAATGGGTCCTGCTAAAGATGGCTTTCCACAGACAGATGGGAAGAGGGAAGGCAGGGACATACTTTTTAACTAAAGTAACTTTTTCAGCTCTTCCTGGATTCAGTATATGTAAGAAAATCTCTGCTACTCAGTGCTGTGCTGCCATCTGTTCCCTGTACATACATCCATGCTTCCATGAATTGCTTTTCCTTCTGTGCTGCTTGCTGAATTTTCCATCCTTTGCTGTAGTCTTCTGTTCTTTTGTCCTATTTGCTAGAATGTGTGTTCCAGACCAAAGTAATTTTTATTTTGGTATTGTTTTTTCCTCTTGAAAATGGACTGTACAGACCATTCAGGATGTGTCTGTGTGTGTCACTGTCCTCTTGTTGCCCACCAGACAGGCTGTCTAGGAGAGTTTCACTGCTCAGACCCCTACTCTGAAGTTTAGATTTCTGTTAAGGTAAACACTGGCATTGAAAACATTTGCATTTTCTAGGTGAAAGCCCTTTAGGAGCTCAGGAGCAGAGGAATCTTCTAGGATTTCCTAATCTCTGCCCTAATACCCCTTTTGCCTCTTGCTGTCAAATACATGCAGACATGAAATAATGCAGATTTATTCTGCTTTGACACCATCTGCTTATCCAGCATAATTTTAAACTGGAGCCCAGATGTATTCATCCAACGTTCTTAACAACTGATTATGTGTAAACCCAAGGAGGCTTTGGGTTTGGGATTTTTTTTTTCTCCTTGGTGATGGTGGAGTACTGTTGGATAAATGCCAAGCTACTACTCCCTCCCTGCTTCTAAACTTGCTGGAAACTTTGAAAAACTTCTAGCCAAGAAGTGATACCATTATTCTTATGTTCTTAATGTATTTAATTCCCCTTTATTTAATGTACAGCAATGGCAGCTTTCCTAGGATACAGAAGATCAGAAGAGATCCTGAGTTAAGTCCCATTCATTCACTGCTGTTGCACATAGATCACATTTCAGTTCCTGGTCAAATTAGTTCCTGAAAGGACTGAATATTTGGATTGTGTGGTTTAGTTTGGTTTTATTTCTTTTAGGGGAGGGGAGAAAGGGTCAGTGTTTCCTCTGCCACCAAAGGTCTTTTTAAAATACTACTTCAGAATCTCAATGTTTTGATGGCCGTGGAAATTGGAATGTAGATGGAGTCCTTGTGACCATGAAGAGAGATGAAGCATATTCCTTCTCATCCAAGCTCTTCATTTCCTCTTAACTGCAAAGCAGAGTGTCCTTTTCATCTTTTTCACTGCCTGTGCCAGCTCCAAATATCTGGAATGTTGGAGTGTCAAAATGAAACTTTATAAACAAAGTTTATATTTATATGTGCATTAAAAAAGTTTATATTTTTATGTGCATTGTATAGCTTTGTGACACTTAACCATGTGAGTTTATTGTGCTGTTCACTGTGATTTAGGGGAAAATATTATTACATATCTAGTGTATAATAAAATGTGTATTATGCATACCCTATAAAAATAATGGATTTGTAAAGAAAACATTTCTTTAGCATTTGGGAGAATCTAGGGATGATAAGCAGAATCAAATAGGTCATTTAAACATACAGGGAAACTCTGTAAACATAAAATACTGGAGAATGGGGGTGGAGTTCAGCTGTTTACTAGTCTGCAGTTCACCTGTATAATTTCCCACCCTGTCTGCACAGAGATCCAGTTGGTTATGGGCCTGTCAGTCAAATTCAGATTGTGCAGTGTTGTTAGTAAGATCTACAAGAGAAAGGGAGGGTTAAACAGCAGAGGGAAGGTATCATCCTGTGATGCCTAGTTCTCATTCTTAAATACTTGCCTCTCACTAATGAGAAAGCAAGTGTTAGAGCAAGTCTGGGCTTTTCATTCAATGAAGGTGCTAAGGACAGTTAATATCCAACTCTTCTGAATCACACAGAGAGAGATAGAACCTGTCCTAGGAAAATTAGCAGAGCTCACACTTCATTATGAAGTTGAACCAAGCCCTAATTATTCAACAAGGGATGGGTGCTGATCCTTTGGGTACCGAACTGATCCTGCTTTTCTAATGCTGTCAGGTCCTGCTGTTGTCTTATTTGTTGTCTCCAGAAATAGTTTCAGTACTGCTGTATCTAATACCAAGTCTTCTTTTATAAAAACCAAAATCCTGTCTTCTTTTCAACTTCAAGCCCAGTGATTTTGAGATCTCTATCCATTCTGTTCCTCCAAAGCCTTCTGTCAGAGGGATGTAACTCCAGTTTTTATCTTGTTCTACATCAAAGGAGCTTGCCAGAATCCATCTGTACAGTGTTTAAGTTTTTCCTAAATGTGACATATCTTGGCACCTGCCCTTTTTGAACATAGAACCTTCTCAGTCCCAGCCCATTAGTTTCCTTTTTTACTTTATTGGTATGGCAGGAGCCTCTGTGTAGAAATTATTTTTCTTACTGCTACAGATGTCCCTGTCATTCATTCAGCACTTACTTCCCAGGAGTTCTGATAAGAAAAATCAAATTACTCCAGGAAATTGTAAGACAAGCAGCCTAAAGTTGATATACAGCATAAAGTAGAGTTAAGCAGTATTAAGCAATAGTGTCTCCTGTTATCTTTTATGTACTACATGCTACATAGTAGGAAATCTGATTCTTCTAACAGATGACATATGATACTTTCTTAACAGAAATATATAGTCTTTTTTTCCAGTACAAAGAACTGCAGATATTTTCAGTATGTGCAAGAAAAATTATTGATTTTCTGCTATATTCCATGTTTACTTTTACACAGGGGCATAAAAATAAAAAAAATCTCATGACAGAAATCTGTTATTCCAAAAAACCCAAGAAACAGGTGAGAGTTTAAAAGGTCACTTCTCAGGTACAAATGGGTAAAATGAGCTGACTCAGCAGGAGCAGACTATTCTCTCTCTGCATTTGAGTCCATTCCTTGTAGATTTTAATTAGTTCTCTTGCATTCCTTTTATGGTACCATCCTGGCATCTTAAATACTTTTGATATCAGAAATAGCATTGATAGTAGTGAAAACAATGTTTTTGTCAAACCACCATATCAGTCTTTCTTAGTTGTAGTAAATGACTTGATCTGGACTGTATTTAAAATTATCTGCTGAAATGCACTTGATGATGTTTTAAAAACTATCTGGTTTTAATTTTCAAGGCTAAACATCAGGCTTATTGAAGAGATTGTTCATATTGTCATCCTTATGATAGGGTTAATCACAGTTCCTGTTGGTAGAGCATCAGATTTGATAGATTAAATTAATTCCAAGCAGAATCTGGTTCACCGAATAGTCTTCTGTTAACTTTGGGTTTTTTTCTTCTCTGCTTAGCCTGTAAGTTTGGGTGCTCACTGTCTGACAGAGTGGGGAGAAAGTGCTGCAGATGATAATATGCTAAATCAATCGTAGTATTTAGATGACTATTGAAGAAACCTTAGAGATTTGCTCAGGATTTTTTCTTGTAAAGCCCTCTCTGTCCATCTTGCATTCCCTGAATGAATGTGATGCCCGCAGGGAGTGAGGGTGCAGCTGGCAAGAGCCACAGTAGCCAGTGCAGCAGCTGCTTGCTGCACACACCCTGGCTCTCCCAGTGTTGACTTGCTCTAATCTGGCATCACGTGGTCTCCTGGGGAAGGTGGTGGCTGGAAAACCTTGCCTTTAACTAGGGAGGTTTTGCAAGTGGATCTGTTGACCCCGAAGTCCAAACTGTTCAACTGAAGGCAAAACTTCCTCCGTTTCAGTTCAGATTTGATGCTGACAGCATGTAAGTATCTTCTCTTCAGGAACTGCTTGTCCTGAAGAAGCTGTTACTATATTACTGTCTGCCTCTGGAGCTAAAATCAAATTAATTTAGCTTAGATTTCTTAGTGTGCAGCGCTGCTTAAGAGCACAATCCGTTTTCCCAGGATTACCATTGTCCATAATTCTATAGAGGGAGTTGGAATCTCTAATGCCATTGACAAGTGGATTGAGTTTCAGGCCAAAATTCTGTTTTTCTCTGCTTTCCTGATCTCTCGTGGGAACATTGTCTTCTTCAGATGTTTTGCATATTTCCCACCTTGGTGTGCTAAATTCTTTATCTAATGCAAGTCCAGTAATTTGAAAGTACTGACACTTTTCCCATTTCTTAACATTTAAAATATATAGCTCTTAATTATATAAACATGTATTTCCCATGGATGTTTGGAAGTTTTCTGTTTCTCATGTGTTAAATCTGTTTCAGTCTATTAGTGTAAAAATGTAATGAGTAGAAATTGTCTTAATTAGAAAAGTTAGGAATTTCAGATAAGCATGAAAATGTAAAGTATCACTTGCTTTGTCTAGTCACAATTATATTACATTTTATTTTAGTTAATACTGATGAATGTAAAATTGTATTTTGCATAACAGTTTGTAATAGAAGTTGATATTTTCCTGTATTGGAAAAGATGTAACAAATGCTTTTATTCTCTGAGATTTTTGGCATGTTTGTGAGTAGTTTAATTGCTGAAGTGCAGGGAAAATGATTTGCAATGCATTTATTTATTTAATGCAATGCAATTATTTGCCTTTCTTACAGAATACAGTCGTTTTGAAGCTAAAATACATGATTTACGGGAGCAGATGATGAACAGTAGCATTAGTTCAGGCTCAGGATCTTTGAGAACCAGCCAGAAGAGATCCCTATATGTCAGGTAATTATCTTTTTCACAGTATTGCTAGTGTGGTTTTCTCCTTTTCTGTAGATAATTTCTGTAGATACTTTCCCTATTTGCATTTTTATACAGTAGTTTACTCATTATTAAACTTAAGTTAATGTAAAATATATTAAAAACAAATATTAACTTGGACCATTCAATAGATATGAGAAACAAATGACAAGAACTCTATGAAATTTAAATGGTGATATTACTTGTTTTTTCTCCTGCCTCTGAGAGATGACAATCCTTCAGCAAAAACATATATTTATTCTTCAAGTGTATATGAACTCTTAACAACTTAACTCTGTGTTTTTGTGACAGTAGTCTTTAATTCTTCCTTGTTCAGTTCTTGAGGCCAAATGTATAGTACTTAAGCTTTGACAGATTTCCATCTCATTTCCTTCAGCTTGCTGTAGTTGTATTCTTGGCTTGTATTAAGAAATCTTGTTTCTATATCAGTAGCATTTTGTTATAGAATATTTTCCTTGGTAACCAAGAGAGCACATGCCTCAAAGCAAATGAACTGAATAGTCTTCATTAATGTGTTTCTATAGAATCAAACATGAACTAGAGATAGAAAAGAGCATGAACCAGTTAAGAAAATAGATAGTTTCACTGCAATTGCAAGTTGCAGTTCATTAATGTGCCAACTAACTCCTCCATCAGTTACATACTGATAAAGCACAGTGTTTCAAGGATGGAATGTGTGTAAAAGGATTGCATTTTTAAAACAAATTGATTTTTGAGTTGCTGAACCAGCTCAACTCTGGATTGAATAAGAACCAGGAGTAGTCTCTAGGCAGGGGCTAGAACATTTCAGTAAAGATAAAATGCCTTAAATACTAAGGGCTAGTGCTTGTTATCACAATTATCCATATCTTAGAAATTGCACAGGTAGGTGCACATATGAATATTGTGATGAGATCTTCCTTTCCATAATCCCAAGATCAATTGCTTTAGCTCTCATCATATAACTAAGCCTAAACTATTCTAAATGCTTCTTTTTTTTGCTTGGTTAGCTATAGCCTGATTGGGTTCTGAATGATTTATGCTCGTGTTCATGCATTTTAAGCCACTGCCAAGCATTTTGCATTTATGTAGCTTTTTGTTCCACTGATGGAAGTTATCTGCAAATGACTGAGGTTGAGCTTTTGCCTTTGTTGGCTGCTGCAGAAAATGCAGCATTCTCCAGGTTGTTGGCAGAAGCCTTTTTAGATACCAAATATTCCCTTTCCAACTGGGTAACCAGCTTTGTTCTGAGCCAGAACAAAAATATAAAATGCAACTATTCCTCAGGAAAAACACTTTTCCACCCACATCTCTCAACAGAGGGTGCTGCTAGGGCTTCTGAGATCTGCTCTTGTCATCACACCAAAAGATGCCAAAGGCTGGTAGTGAACACAGGATGGGTTCACATCTGTTCTGTCTGGTTTCTGATGTAATTTGGACCTCACTGAAGTAAATTTTGTGAAACTTTTCACATATTGCTAGCTACTGAAAGAACATGTTAATTATCCACCTTATTCCTTCTTACAAGGAACTGTGGTGTGATCATTCTGTACTTTTAATTGTAGAGATTCAAAGCCAATTTGAGTAACTGAAGCTCTCTCTTTTCCTGCAGTATTTGGGTTTGGAGATACCTTAAAGGATTCCAGGTATATAATGTAATGCTGAATTGAATGATAAATCAGAGAGCTAGAAAACCTATCAAATCAAAATACTACATAAAGAATAATCTCTAGAGATTTCTCAAAGTCACAGTAAAAATAGCAAATAAAATCAGATATGTGATTGTGCCCCCACCACTGAAGCTTGTTGACTTTATCTGCCTGGAAAGAGTGTTTTGGATATATTAAGGAAAGTCAATCATGTTTGTCTGAAAATACAGTTTGAAGTTAAATGGCAGATTTTTCTTCTTAATTGCATGTACATCAATATATGATGAAGAGTAAAATAACAAACAGTCCTTGGAGAGTAATATAAATACAGCAGTTTAGCAGCAGCTAACTCTTCATTTACACATCTCTCTCTCTCTCCTCTCCACCCCCACTAATTAAGATGTACTGGGTTAATGGCATTCTCATATTTGCTTTATATCTCTTTTGATATTTATTCTGAGAGATTCTATCATACAGTGTTTCCATTTTTGCATCTGAACTATACCTATCCACTCTCCTCCTGCAACTGCAGATTCCAAGAGCCTTGTGAAAAGCTGAGATACCTTCATGGTATCAGGTTTATGTGGTAATATGCTGACAGGGATTAAATTTCTTAAATTGTATTTTCTCTCTGTGCCAAATCTTGTTGTGTGCAATCTTTGTAGAATTCAAAATTGAAAATTAATTTGTGCATTTTTCTGACCAGCAGATACATTTCAAATTCAAATAACAGTGCTTGAATCAGAGCAGAAAATAATTATATCTCCAAGTGGAAGAAACTTGAACGTTCTGAAATCATTATGAGATTTTTAACTAAATTATTTGTAAAATAAGGTCTGGCATTAGCTCCGTGTCTGAGCAGTGTAATTGTCTGCAGGAGGAGCTTAACTGGGCATCCCTATGTGACAGTTGAACATATAGTTTCAAACAACATTCCCAAAAATTCAGAGGAAGAAAACCTCCTTTCCAAACTGCCCTGCATTCATTCTGAAGCTGTAAGAATAATTCATGTTTTGTGAAATAAGACCTGGAGATGCTTTTGCTGCAGTAATTCCAGATTGCTTTGTTCAGCAAGAACATCCTGAAAGAAGAAATATTTTAGTAAAACCTGAACAGCAGATATTGGAAGGAAATGATTGTGGGCAGGTAAAAAGACATTCTGGAAAAGCTGGCACTGTTACCAAACCATTTCATTTTTGGATTTGAAATATAAACATTCATGAAACTTGCAACTTCAGTATTTCTCAACTTGTAAATGAAGGAAACAAGTTACTGATGTTACTGCTGCTTAGTTGCTGAGTAATATAGGGTGAAATAAAAGTGAGGTAAAATAATTTTTAGGACTTCTCATTTAAATTTCAGTAGAGCTCTAGAGTAAATATCACAGGACTGCATTCCAAACAGCATTGATCAGGAATACAGAATTTACTCTTAAGTAAGCTTGTGTTTTACACTAAATAAATGTATATAGGTTATTGTTTATCTGTAATAAAGAACTCCTTAGAGAGGATTAATAAAAGAGCTTTTTAAAATACGTGTGTGTGTGTATATATACACACACACACACACACACACACACACACACATCAGTCTGTAAAGAAATAAGTCACCTTGGCTGTGAAATGAGTTCTTGTTTGGTGAATTGCCAGGCATACAGGACAAGCCATGTTAATCACTTGGAATCAAAAGAGATTTTTACTAATCCTGTTTGCTTTATGGCTCATTTGTTTGTTACCAGTTTCTGGTATTCTTATAAATTTTAGCTGCATCATTTTGTGACTACTGTGTGACAGTAATTCATCTTCTTTAGCAGCTTTGACTGTTTTTTTCCACAGTAAAATTATTTTTTTCTGGAATTAACCTCACCAGAACTAAAGTATTTGATGAAACTGCCTTTCATTATCCAAAATCTATTCTGTGTATCTATTTACCTAGTTTGAAGAGCACACATTTATAATACTTGGCTTCATCCATTTGTGATTCTATTTCACTCTTCTGGGTTTTTTTTCTCATGCAGTCAACATGCTAATACTGTTAGTTAGGCCCAGCTTATTGCTCATAAAAGTTCATATTCAAACTAACATTTAGGAGTTAAAAGTAGTACTGGTAGAAATCACTGCTTGAATGCTAAGAAGAATTCTCAGGAAAGTTAATCTCAGTAATTAATCTCAGTTAATTCTCAGGCAGTAAGTTAATTCATTAAAAATGTGTACAGCTTGAATCTGCATTAGAAGTACAGAATGGCTGATGTTCAATGTGTTTTGAGACAGAATATTTGTCCAGTGTGCTTCTTGACCAAACATGCAGAATAAATCTGGAAGAATAACTACGAGATATAGATCATTTTATTACCTGTGGGGTTTTTTTGCTATTTCAAAGAAACAAAGTGTTCTGGTTTTCTGAAAAGAATCATGATATCTCAAGTATGTTATGGAATTAAACTGAAAGATCTCATAGTGAAGGCTACACTACTGAAGGAAAGTGGTGTTTCTTCCTCCAAGCTCTTTAAAAAGTGAAAGCCTAATTTTATTATAAATTTAGCAAATTGAAAGTATTGCATATTTAAATATAGGGCTTAGTGTATCATGAGAATAAACATTTCTAAACCTTTTAAAAATGTCTGTCTTGTTTTAGACATTTAAGAGAATGTTTATTAAAACCTTTAACCCTTTATGAAAAGTGTTTGATGCTTTTTATAGCCCAATAAAAACATGATACCTTAACTTGATTCTGCAAGAAGAATTGAAATGGCAAAGTTTTAAATTTTTTTCCCTGTAAGCAATTTTTCATTAGTTATGAACTCCAGTTCAGACCCAAAGAAATGCACTCAGTGCTTTACAAAGGCAACATTCACAGAGGTAAAATATATTTTGGAGCAAATGGTTCTGCCTTTTGGGTACTTACAGGGGTTAACAAATTCTGAGACATAAAATCTAGCAGAAAAAGATACACAAGACTGGTCTTTGGGATGAAGAAATGATGTTAATGTGGACAAGGGAAAGGACACCTGGACACCTCTAGAAATCATCCCATTGGTATCTGTTGATGCTACTTTGTGATGGACTTGATGCCAAGTGTCTGTATTGACACAGTGTCATTCAGAAAGTGTATCCCTGGCAAACATCTGAGTTAGAGGATGAAATAAAATTGGGTATTTTTTGACCTGTCATACAGCCACTTCACACTTCACATAGGTGAGGTTCACACACCCTTTTGAAGTGTAAAATGTAAGGAGTATCTCTTACAGTTTGTAAGAGTCCTGACATTCATTTCCACATCCTCACTAAACCCTCAGTTGTGCTAGGAGAAACATACTGCTGGTTTCTTCAGTTCCTCAGGGAATCAATCCAGATATGAAATGATCAAACAGGGAGGAAATAAATTCATTTCAATGCAGATCAATTCCATGGGGTGTGCACCATGTGCTTTTTGTGCTTCCATAAGCAAAAAAGGGGGAGTCAGTAGGGAGCAAGCAGTGATGGGGCTATAGGTAATAGTGAGCTGCCTAAACCAGCCTTGCTGGCAAAAAAAAGGATAATAAATCTGTAGCCACAGAGCTGGTGTTCAGGCATTTCTGGGGCCTATTGTTTGAAAACAGCTGGCCTTAGAAAAAAAAGGTGAGGTTCTCTTGAAAGGGTTTGGAATTTTCCAAAAGAACATACATAAGGCTCATTGGCTTCAGGTACTGCAGAGAGAAATTGTGTTCAGATCATAATAAAAAGTTGTTGGTTTATCTTCTGCAACCCTGTGAGCAGGATATTGACTTTTACTTTAAAGACAGACAGTAATTTTTATATACTAAAATAATTTCAACTTATAACTTGCTATCATGGACATTCCAGAGCTTTCAACAGTGCTGAGTGCTTCAGATGCTTGGTTGTGGTTTTTATCCTCAGCTGACATGTAACTTGCTCTTGTGCAAAGTACTCATTGAATTGCAGGAGGATGTTCTGGGTACATTTCATAAATGGATGATATTTGCTCTCAATTATTAAAACTTACAGTGTGTGTGGATACTACAGTACAGACTGTGTGTGTGAGAGAGAGGGGTGTCACTCTGAGTGAGTGTCAGTGATGCAGCCATGGATAGCTACACTGGCAGCCTGCTGCATATTTAATCCTCTTCATACTCCCCTGGTGGTTTCTTTTTTCTTTTCAACATAGAGCTCTTTTTGATTATGACAAGACTAAGGATAGTGGCCTTCCAAGCCAAGGATTGAACTTCAAATTTGGTGATATTCTCCATGTCATTAATGCTTCTGATGATGAATGGTGGCAAGCACGACAGGTAACTCCAGATGGAGAAAGTGATGAGATTGGAGTTATCCCAAGCAAACGCAGGTAAGTCTGTTCCATTGGCTTTGGGATGCCTGCCTTAAACATCTGATATACATTTATTGCATGTTCTTTGCTCTTTATTGTTAGTTCTGAACCACTTGAGCTATTTGCTGCTTTTTATTTTTTAAAAAGCTCATCTCTAGTGGGATTCTGATTAAATCAATGAGAAGTTTGTTAAAATCCTGTTTAGCCTTAGGAGTTGTGTGCTCAAGTTGATAAAGCTGCTCCAAGTCCATTTCTCTGTTCTCACTGTAGAAAGTTATGGGTTTAATAAGAGGACATGCAGGTTTAATAACATTGAATTATTTATGTATAAAAAGTCCAAAGTGGTTTTCATTCAAATCATGACATTAATTCTTTCAACTCAAAACCTGGTAAAACTGGGATATCTTTTTTTTTTTTTTTTTTTTTTTGTGGCCAGAGTAAATGGAGATGAGATAGTTGTGGGCATACTAGAGACCCAAGTAAGAGATTAGGTGCTCTACATTTTAATAACCACTGATGCATAATTGTGGCTGTTCATTTACTATGTCCTGTTTGCACCCTCTCAACCTATGGAATCACAAACTACTCCAGTACTCTCACAGCTCCTTGTTTGAGAAATAATACCCATACTTTTCCAATGCAGTTTGCCATTAGCAGCAGGCTTCTGTTTTCTGAAGGTCTCATCAGCCATAAAAAAACCATACCACAAAAAACCACCTACGTTGTCACAAGTATCTTATGTTGAAACAAGGAGTAACTTGAAGTTGTGGAATTTTTCTGATTTCCCATTTTTGTGTATGTTTTTGTGGTAGAGTTGAGAAAAAAGAACGAGCCCGATTAAAGACAGTGAAATTCAATTCCAAAACAAGAGGAGATAAAGGGGTGAGTTAATGAAGTGCTAATTGCACCTGCACTGCAACTGTTCACATTTTTCCATGGTTTCTGTATGTAGACTCATTGTCAGATTATAGTGAATTCTCTCAAATATAAATAATTCTGAGCACCAAAACAAACTTTAATGACTAAAACACTGCAAATTGTTTAAAGAATTAACATATCTTTAATACTGTAGTGGAACAGGAGTTGTAGATACTAATCAAGTATTTAATTGCTAACATTCCTAACAGCTCTGGAGATGCTGTATAGAAAGCAGTATAGGTTATACTCCTGGAGGCACTTTTTTGAGGAAGGGCTTACTACCAGTTTTCAGAAGAAGTAAAATATTTGTTTCTTTAAGGGTTGTTTTTTGGTTTTTGTTTTTGTTTTGTTTTGTTTTTTAATGCATCTAGAAAATAAAGCTCAGCAGGGGGCCCTATGATGAAATGAGGTTTTACAGTGTACATAAGTATGCAGACAACATAAAAGTAGCTTCTTTATTAGAATTATAGATTCTATATAAAAATAGAATTATAGATTGTATCCAAGGGCATAGGCCAAGAAAAACTGGAGGCTAGTGCCCTTGCTGACCAGACTGTCTCCATCTCACAGCTTTTTTTTACTGTCACCCTCTGTTTTGACACAAATACTGATGTGGCTGTGCTCAAATCATATAAAATGGCCAAGTTAGATTGAAAACAACCCAATCCACAACAATTCCTGGGTTTCATTTTAGTCAGACCCTTAGTCCTGTTCAGTGCACTATATGCAACCTGTCCCAGTACACACGATGGGAGTGAGTGGTGAGAAAGTAGCTGAAATTACAGCAATTTTTCAGTGGTAGAGCAGCCAATATAATTTCTTATTTTGAGGGTGAGTCTTTTTTGCAATATTTTGATCATTTTGAGATTTGAGAAGCGATTTCACAATACAGTTTTAAGTCTATGCATTTTAGATGTAAGAACCTTCTAAAGTAATAATGTAATTTTTTAAACTGAGAGATGCCTTAAGCTCTTCAGGAAGCTATTTCTTAACTAATTGTTTGGGTTTGCTTTTTTAATAGCAGTAATGAAAAGTAAACTTTAATGGTTGGCATTTAAAGATTGTCATATACCTTATCTACATCCCTCTGCTACATGGAAAAGGTTTCAGTTTAGCTTATTAATGAATAAAATGTTTGTTTGGGTTTTTTTCCTGTATTTGTTTAAACAGAAATCAATATCTCTAGTTCTAATTTCCTGAACAATTACAGTACTGCCTTGATGATTTACTGGACTATTGGCAGATTTAGTCTGTTTTGGTGCATTCATATTCAATATATTGCAATAAAATGTTATCAACTGATGTGGAAATTTTTAACCTGATCATTTTTACAATTTGAGTTCACTTTTTAGAGGTTACATAAAGAAAATGGCTGCAATACTTTGGAAAAATTACTTAATGTAATTAAAATGACATCACCACGTTCTTTGAAAGATCATTGCCTGGTTTTGTGGTTTGTCTACCAATAAACTGCAAACAGTGAATGAGTGATGGAGCTGAAGTAGCAGAGTTGGTGCTCAGTCTCTGTGTACTAGCAGAGCACCCAAGATTTGCATGGGATACTAAGTGGAAAAGCAACTACGCTTGCCATTGATACAGAACTGCAGCTCTTCTTCAGTAACATTTCATTTTGCAGACACACTCACACTGATCACAACCTTTTGCTTCAACTGCAAATGTTTTAACTTTATGGTTTCTCCTTCAAGTGTTCTGCCTGTGTTTGTCACAGTGATAGTTTTCCCAGTGAGTTGTGTGCACTGTACATGTCCTCGTGGACTCTGTGCCTTCCCATGTCTCTGTATTACCACGCTCAGTGGACATGAGAAATTGCCAGCTTGACACAGTTCTTCAACATTTCTACATTAAAACCTTAAAGAACAAGCCAAGCGATGGCAAACAGAAAAATCCACATTCCTTTCATTTGAAGGACAGCTAAAAAACCTGGAACAGAAAGGATTAAATATTTTTTCCTGTTTGTTCCTTTCATATAAACATTGATCTCACTTTCTACGCTGCTACTGTTTTAATATGTTCTTGCTTATGATGCCTGGTTATGATTTGCAGTGGGCTTATGTAAAATTTAATACAATTACTATGCATTTGCAACTAATAAGCTATTCTCTCAAGCTTTTTATAATCATAGTATCTTTAAAAAATAATCTTTGGCTAATCTTTTATGCAAAATTAGTATATTTTTATTTTCCCTTTTTTTTTGGCAATGGAACTGACTCTGACCATTATAAATGCAGTATATGAAATTTAGTATCAGTTCAGTAAGATTTACTATTCAGAAAGTCTAAAATATCATTATGAAATAGATTTCAAAATTAAGAGCCCATTATGTTTTATCAAGTACAATAAATCAGCCACTCCTTTTATTTTAACTATGCAAGTTAAAGAATCTCACCAGCTCAGTTAACCTGCACCATTGTAGCTTTGTTACATTTATTTCCCCTGTTGTTTTGCCTAAACAGAGGGGCTCAACTGATAAATGTGAGACTTGCACTGTTTGAAATTCAGGATACAATATTTTTCAGTATATTCTGCAAGGATCTCTTCTGGGCACATTTCTTTGTTGCCTCTTTCTGTAGATTACATCAAACTTTCTAGAGCAATTGATTGCAATGACTTGTTCACTTCAGATGAAAGAGGGCAGGAGAACCATAACCTAACCCATTGTCATGCTAACTGTGGTTCCTGCAAACATGTGATTGGCTCAAAATCAGTTTTGTCCATATGTCAGGTTGATAATTCACCAATTCCTGCTGTGGAATGACAGCTTTAGTCTAACATTGATGCCAGCCAAAGAAAGGTTTTAGGGATTTCCAACTTAACACAGGGCTCAGTGTCACTGACTGTGCTCCTGGGGCACCACGTGTAATTTTAAGTAATTGTTTCTTAAACAACGGTAACCAAAACATCCCCGGGTGTTTCAGTATCTGATACTGACAGGCAAGTCTGAGTTAAAACAGAGGGTCAAGAAGGATTGTTAATACTGAATCAGGATGCAGCTTTGGTGTTACACTACAGGCATTCTCTGTAGGAAGGCCAAATGCTAGTTTTGGAATTGTACCAAAGGCTGCCCACCATTTGAAAACATTTTGTCCTGTTTACTCCTAATTGCTTTTATATTTCATCCTGAACTTAATGCTGGTAGTAAAGATAATAGATTTTTTTCCAGCTGTACTGTATACAGTAGAGGAAGATGAGCTCACATTGGTTTAAATACAGATAGAATTACTTGAAAGTTATCATGCTCCAAATGTTAGAAATAGCTGTTAATAATCTTTAATGTATTAATTTAATTATTTTAAAGCAGTTTTTACAAAATGGTTTTGTAGAAGTTTTATTAATTCCTGATGCATATGGGCTCTGCTTGGTTTAGAGATAAACAGTACCCCCACAGCACAGGGGCTCAAAACCAAGGTGGGCATTTTCTAACGTTTGCCACCTTCCCATAGTTTCTTCAAACCAAGCAAGAAAAACATGGCAAATTTCAGGTCTTGGCAAAACCAGTCAGATTATTCACTGGTGCTTAAAGATTAAAAGACATTTTAGCTGAATTCAAGTTAGCTGAATTAGTTCTAGTTCTGAGCATAATTGCAATGAAAACGTAACTGATTGGTTTGTTCATTGAGCTTCTTTATTTAATCAGAAAAAATAAAAGTTAAAGATGCTATAGTCACATAATATCTTCAGCAAAAAACATGGGCAAATACTAAATTTTCTGTTAGCTATACCTCTATACATCTGTATGAACAAAAACACATTCATGCTCTCACTTAGGGAAAGAGCACAATAATAGTTTATATTCAAATGTGTGGATATGTAAATGTCTATCTAGGTAGCTAGAAACTTTGGTAGCAACTGCTACAGAAATTCTTCATCAAGCCAGGCAGTTCATGTCAAAAGTTGCTGAACATGATTCTTGGCCATACAGGGCTTTTCACATGGTAATTCTCTGTAAGTGAACCCTTGAAAAAACAATTGCCATAGTAAACAATTGAGTTTATCTTCTGGAAGTTAATCTTGGTGTTGGGATGCAGACTTACATAGAGTGAAGTAATTTCAGTGAACTTGGATTGCAAATGTGAAAGACTGAATTGGGTTTTTTGTTTATGGGGTTTTTGTTTTGTTTTGGGTTTTTTTGGGGAATATTTTAGCTAGACAGGTTTTTTTTTTTCATATTTCACTGTTAATTAGTCTGATTGTACAGTTGGTTACAATGCCAGCTTTTCACTTCCATTTTTTTCTTTACTGTAGGGTGTGTTATTTAGCAGTATTCACCAAAGTATTTACAATTTTGCCTTTGCAAAGGGGTAACACTGGCAAATACTTCTGATGTCAGCTGTTAAGAAAAGCATGTGTAAATCCTCAGAGGTTTTAATATATATATATATATATATAAAACCTCTATATTAGATAATATCAGTGATTTAATTGACTTTGAGTTCATTATAGTTTGACCATCTTATAGCAACCTATTTTTTCACATCTTTTTGCACCCCCAGCAAGCCTAAATTTGTGAAATATAGGTCAGCCCATATGGGATGAACCAGCCTACCAGTTCTCTCAGTAGTAAGCATGTGAAATGTGAGGGTGTGAGCAAAGCCATGGTCCCCATCTCTATTTTTAATGAGCTGAGAAGCTAGTTTGAAACTGAAGTCTGCACTGCATAATGTGGTTATAGGAGTCAGCTTCCACAAAGCTGCTGGTCTGGGCCTTTGTTCACACAGACATTAGACATCCTTTGTTTTGCCCCTCCTTCTCTTCTTCAGCAGTCATTCAATGACAAGCGTAAAAAGAACCTCTTTTCCCGAAAATTTCCCTTCTACAAGAACAAGGACCAGAGTGAGCAGGAAACCAGTGATATTGACCGTAAGTATGTGGCATTCCATGGAGAGCAAAGCACAGTAGAAGGGCCTGCTAGATTGCACTAGGGTGTTACCATGGAGACAGTTTCATGAGCTGCAACAGGCTAATGAGCTTGAGGTGCCAAAGACAAACCCATCCCTGAAATGAATAATCCATTGGCTTTCAGTTCAAGTGAAATTTAACCCAAAGGTATCCCAGTTTGCAATAAACTGGGTGGTACTGTTGAGTAACAGCATGTACCTACCTGGAGGAGCCAACAGCCTTCCAGTGCTGCCAGTGATGGCTCCTAAGTTCTGATTTGGAGAGCACAGCAGCAAAGGAAGCGTAATGGAGCTTACCAGCTTCTCAAAATCTTTCTTCAAAGTCTTTCCTTCTAATTAAATTTTCCTAATGAAGAGAGGTTACTTTAATTTTCGCTGCTGTTGCCAGCACACAAAAAAGGTGTCTTCGCACAAAGCAGTTGCATAGGTTTGCTAATTCAGACCAGCTCTGCTCCAAACTGCATTCTTTGCCATTTGCATCACTGATTCCACTTCATGTGCCAGTCAGGTCAAATCCTACAGCTTTATCTTCCCCTGTGATGTTCTGGGAACTGTCTCCTGTCGTAGCGCCAATATTATATATAACTGACAATTATTTTCTTTGTGATTGTCTTTTTATTGCTTGCCCTCTGGGGACTACTCTGCAGGAGGTCCCTGACGACATGGGATCAAAAGGCCTGAGTAAGTGATCAAAATACTCCCAAGTTATTTTAACCTCCATCTGAAAAATTACCACTTTTTTTTTTTTTTTTTTTTTAAACAGATCTCTTTGAGACTGGTGCTCTGCTGGCATAAGGAGGTTGACTCAAAATGTTTCAGAAGCTTTTTCTAGTTTGTAATATTCAGGGGATTTTTTTTTGCTTCCAGGAATGTGTTACTTTAAGTTCATGTGACTATCACATCACATTTATTTATTGTTCAGAAGTTTACCAGCACTTACTTGTTTGTCTTCAATAGTACTGTGTTTTTTAAATTCAGTGATTTTTTTTGTTGTTTCGGTCACTTTTGTCTGTACCTTTTTATTTATTTAAATATAACCTATGGCTTTTTACAGTTATACAGTAATTTTCCATAACACTGCAACTAGTTACAGTTTTCAATCCTCTCTCCAGGTGACTGAAGTTTACAGCTACTACAAACAAAAAAAAAATTACTTAACATGTGCCATGGCAGTTTTTCTGTCTGACTTATTTGAACTCTTATGATGCTTTTAGACCAGCTAGAGGGGTAACTGATAGAAGAGACACATAAGCATTTGTTGTATTTCTTGCAGAAACATTAACTACTTGAATACAGTAATATTTGAAAGTTGCTGAATACTCTGAGTACAGGTCTGTTTGTGTAAACAGACAAAATGACAAAGGGAAAAAAAAAGTCAAGACCTTGCTTTCAGCACATGTATTAAACATACATTGTTAGGTGTTTATGGAATAGCCAAATTAGTCACTACAGCTGAGTGACTAAAGGTCATTAAAAATAACATTTCTTCCAAGGGCACAACTGTTGTGCATGGTGTTTCCAAAATTACATGTAAGAAGCTGTGTGTTTACATTCTTGGCCTTAGTCATGAAGCAGAAATTCCAGTAGCTGTAATATTTATTTGCCATTTCTGAAATGGCTAGTTTCAAGGAAATTATTGCTCTAGAGCTGAAGACCTTAGCAACCTTTATGGCCTTATCATTTATGGCAGATCATAAGCAGTCTCTTATGATCATACCTAGTTTAAACTATATAATATGGTCCAAAAATGTCCCTGGGTGATTCTGTTATAAAAAACAATGGCATCTAGCCTGCTTTTTAGCATAGATTGCTTTACCACACTGAATGCAGGCCACAGTTACTTGGGCTCTGCAAGATACTGTTCTTACTGGCATTGTAAACTTTACACCTTCATCTGTTGTCAACTGAGAATAAAAGTGTTGTGATAGTCTGATAATGGGCACAGTGTCCCCCTTTCATATTCTACCCTGAGGCTTTTACACATCACTATATGCCTCTTCCATGCCAGTGTGGACATTCTTTTTTCCAACACAAGACAATGAAATGGAGTTAGATCCAAATTGCTGGTACTTCCAGAAGTTAAGAAGCATTTGTTTTGGAATGAAGGAAGGAGTTCAGTCTTTAGCCAGAAATTGGCAGTTTATAACTATTAGCTCACTTACCCAAAAACATTTTAGAAGGTTGGTTAGTTGATGTACAATGACTAACTTTTAAAAGCATTTATTATCCCTAGAAGCATAGGGCCTTCATAACTGCATTCCTACCCCTAGAGTCCCCTGCTTCCTTCCCTTAAATCCTCCACGGGAGCAACTGCAGTGAATTTAATGTTTTAAAAAGGCTTCTTATGACAACAATATGTACTAACATGCACATAATTAGGTACAAAATCTCAGATTAATTATATTTGTACAGTTCAAACATGAGCTTTATGCAGTCTTAACCTGTGACTCTTAGTGGCTTTAATTACAAATGGACATGGTCAATGGAAATGTTTACAATAAAGTTCAGCTATATCAAAGTTCCTGGTTGTTCACAAGATTTGTAGAATGTTCAGGTAGCAGAATAGATTGATACCTGAAATTCTTCAGTTGCATAAGTTTTTATCATAAACGTATTTAACACAGTTACATAGCTTAAAAACTTTCAACACCTTGTAGCTACTTAAGTATTCTTATTACTATGTAAAAGGTATGAAATTAATAATAGGTGCTTCAGAATAAAAGTCAGGAGCTTTGGAAAACTAAAGCATTACTAGGAAGGGGAAAGCTTAGTTCTGCTTTGCACTTCAAGACCATAGGAAAGTGTCTATTAATTAATGTGCTACACTCTACTGGACTATGTTGCAGGAAATATTTTCTGCTACAAGACTCAATATAATGAATAAATTGCTTGCATAGAAGTTGAAATGCATATTCCCAGAGTTTCTGTACAACAGAATTAATCTTGAAGTGAAAATCTAAGAATTGCAGGGTTACATGTGAACTATAATTTAGTGTACTTCTTGTAATCTTATTTTGATGTCCTATTTAATGTTTTTCTTTTTATTAACATCAATTCTTTCATATGAAATTAAGCTTGATCCTGAGAGCTATGAGAAGTACCTTAAAACTGTTATATGCAGTATGTATTGATTTCAGCATTTTGATATCAGTATTGTCTTCCATCTGGATTATTTTGTGTCAGTTTGCTTTCTGTTGGACTCATGCCATTAGTGTGTGTTCCTTATTTTTTTTTCCCATTGTGTTGCAATTTCAGAGCATGTTACCTCTAATGCCAGCGATAGTGAAAGTAGTTACCGTAAGTGGTTTTAAGTTCTTTATTCATTTAGAACCTTTCTTTAGTAGCTCTTTCTTTCCTTTTGTGTCTGTCTTTTCTGGGTATTTACATGTTAAATGGAACTTCCTCACCTTCAAGTGAAATACATATTCATGTGTTTGGTTCCTACTGCAAATTTTGCTGTCTTTCTCATGGATATTTTTATTGTGATCTATGATTTTCCTTAATTTGAATCTATTCCCACATTTTAAAATGATGTGAGTTACCTAGACCTTTTAAAACCTGAATGTAAATTGAATGCTGACAAATATAATTATATGTAGTTGACCTTAATCCTGGCAGCATAACTGCACTGTGTAACCCACTAAATAGTGCAATAACTACCTACTTCTTCCCAGATTTAACATGTATCTACTCCTGATGAAATTCAAGATAAGCAAACATGTATTTACCCTTGCTTTCAGCTTTCATTTATCTGTTTTGTCAAGTGTGGAGGCTTAATATGATTTGTCTTCAAAGCAAATGACACTGATTCAGTGCTGGAGTCAGCTATGATAATGAGTGTGCTGGGTACACTGCACATTTATGTCTGAAGATACAGGATATTTAAATACTAGCCTGAGGTAGTTTATTTCGTAGCCCAGGCTCCAGTACTCTTTAGTACTATCTCAGCTAGAGTAGTACTGCACGTTCATAGTAGGTAATATGCTGAATGGTGCTGCTCTACCACACCTTAACATGTCTTGAAATACAGCCAGGGCTTCAGTCCTACTGGTTGTTTCCAGTGAACCATAGTAAGGTGCTTGATCAAGACCTGGAAGCCAGAACAGAGCAGAGCTGGAAGATGAAAAAGTTGAGGATTTGAAGAAGAATATGGAAAGGAACAGTGATTGTCACAGTGACACAGAGTGGTTCACTGATCAGCTCCTGGTTGCCTGATACCTGTATGGGCACTTCAGAAACAAATGGAATTTCTGTTAGGGTGATAGAAAAGGTGGTTCCTTAACAGATACATTTGTCTGGACACCACAGATCTTCTCAGAGGTGATGATCCACACTTTCTCTTCCAGATGAGTGCACTCAAGGAGAGAATCTATCCATGTATATAAACCACTAACAGTGTTGTAGACTAACTGAAATGAATGGGTTGAAGCACTTGTGTTCCCTGAGAATAACACAAAACTGGGCATTTACGGGAGTCACCTTTGACCAGCTTACAGATTTTAAGCATTTTAATGCCATGCTATTAAAACAATCTAACCATGACTGGTGCTTCATTAATTTCCTGGTTTCCTTTTTCTCCTCTCCCCTTCTCACAAGGTTTTTCTCAAAGCTTGCTTTATTTATGTTTAGAGCTTGTTATTGATACTACTGGTTAGGGGTTTTTTTTATTCTGTTGTTACTTGAGAAGCCCTGGTTTTAATATGTCATGGATTTGCTTATCTGAATGTGTAATTCCAAGCACTTTTTATTAAAATAATATTTTTAATTTCTCCTTTCTGCTGTCTAATATGAAAGTTATCTTGATTACAGATGAGTACGGTTGTTCAAAAGGTTCATTCTATTAATATTCATTTTTACAAACTATTGAAAAGTGGTGACAATATATACTTTTTGCCCTCAATTAGAGGATGCTTTTTATTTGTAATTATCTCTTCAGTAGTTTGCTTAACTAATTTTTGACCTTAAAGCAATGTGAATTCTCCAAAGATGTAGCTAAATATATCTGAACTGGATCTTTCATAGATGAGCTGTTAGCTGATGGTTCCCTGTTCCTCTCCCTAAACTAAAAGGGGTTCTGAAAGTATATACTGTCCTTATCAAATCCATTTGCATGAATAACTTTGAGATACTAAAGTATACAGGTTGCATGTTTTTGTGTCTGTCTTAGGTATTCCTCACTTGCAATAACTTAAACAAATCAGCATCTTAATTTTGTATTGCTTTAGTGCAGTTTGAATACAAAATTGTTGCAAATAAAAATATTAAACTGTAAATTTTAGCTATAAAAGATCAATGGTATTTGCTACGAAATAAATAGTAGAAATATAGAAGCAATATGTGAACTTAAAAGCCTTCTTCTGCCATCTGTTTCTATATATCTGTGGTATAGCATTGGTATGTGCCTTTGCCTGTTATTAGTATGGCTCATGAACTTCAAAGAATGTTCCAAAATAACCCAAGTGAGTTATTGAAGGACTGTATTTTATTCATAGTAATGTCATATAATTTGAGCTTTGTATCTTCAGAATGATTAATTCTCTGCTGTTATGGAGTTTTAGTTATTTCATTGCAAGAAATCTTACTTTGAGATAATCTTTGTTAGACGAGAAATAATCTTTTAGTGAGATGGCAACTGAGGTATATTTCAGATGCTTTCACTAACATGTAAAAAGTCTGCAGCTGTCAAAGATGAAAATTCAGTTAGTTTCATTCACTGCTGATGTGCTTTCTGAAGCTGAGAACAGTACAAAGCATTCTCCATTTTCAACTTCATCTTTAAAAATTCACAAATAAAATTATATTTAGTATATACAATCATAATGGGTGTTCTGGTAACCTTAAGGTCTCTGAAGAAGTTTATATAAATGCCACTTTATAATTAAGTTAATCTATGTACACCTTGACATACATGGTTGTCAGCATTGTATAAACATAGAGCAGTGTTACTGTAAATGCTGACTGGAAAGTCTGGAGAATGTCCATGCTGAAGGTGGCATTGCCTCTAGCAGTGAATGATGGATGGCATGCATGCATTTCATTCAGGGACACGTGTCAGTAATGCTTCAGAATTCTTCTTGTGCTTGATGTCAGTCTGACATGTGAACATAAACCAGGAAATTACTCCTACTCTATGTCTTATGCTTTAAAATGTTGTGCTTGGCTTCTCTTTGTGATTTTTAATTCATCGCTCTTGAAAAATGTCCTTCATCAGTGTCATTGCAATGCATATTGCTGAGGAATGTCTGTATCAGAGTTCATTACTTGCCTCAATTTAAATGTCTGTTTAGAAAAAAATACATAGATGTCTTTGCATTTACATTGCAGGTGGCCAAGAGGAATATGTCTTGTCATATGAACCAGTCAATCAACAAGAAGGTTGGTACATCTTACCCTTTACAAAATAATTATAATATGAATTCTCAAAATATTTCAGGTGCCCTTATCTACAGAGCACATGCAATAAACTTCATCACAGTTTTGAACTTGTTGTTATTATTCAAATTAATAAAGCATAAAGGCATAAATTATAAAATGCAATTGCTAAATTAATGCAAAATCCAAATTAAAATAAACTTAAAGTAACTTGCTATATGCAGCTGGCTTTGCACAAGGAAAATTTGGTACATTTTATACTGCTTAATATTTTTGTCTGTGTGAACCTCAGAAATTAGTTTCCTTCTGTTTCGTATTGATTCAGCATTCTCACTGTTGCAATTCCTTTTTTCTGTCACAGCAAGAAGTCTGTCAGTAGATCATTTGTCTATTCTAGCAATGCTTTAATTGAAATGTCTCTAAATTATGGCAGTCTCCCATTTCTGTATGGGTCTATTCTGTGGCTAATTTGGGTAGCTATTGCCAAGTGGTTGGTTGGTTTGTTTTTCCCCCAGACCAATGGCCCTGATCCTGCTTTATTGTGTATAACAGATACAGAGTTTTTAGTGTTCCCAATCACCACCACAGGTGCTAATGGTTTATGTACATTATTATAGCTCATATTTGTAAATGAATCTGTATAAGGGATGTCCTTTGAGAATACTTGTTATCTATTACCTATCAAATAAGGTGGTAGTTGAAGCAAATATACATCATGAATTCAAGATTTCATTTTGGTTTCATGCAGAGAGTGGCCCGGCCCAGTTGCTTTTAATAGCAGTGTAGAACACACAGGCCTAGATAGAATTTCCACTCCAACTCATTAATCATGGCACATGGTTTCCATTTTATCAGTAAGCTTCCAAAAGTAGTAAAAATTGTTCTACAAGAATAACACAAGCTATGTTATTTATCTCATTTATTTGGTAGGATGAAAAATGCAGGAGTTAAAGCCATGGTAGTTGTGGGGAAATGGTAGGCCATCTTTGTGCTAAGAAAGCCATGCTTAAGCTAGGGAACTGGAGCTTTGTTCCCCTCAGATGAGCAGCTGCCAGGTTTGTGGATGTAAACACACCAGAGGAGCTCACAAAATGAGAAATGGCCCTTGAGCAGGCAAGAGCACCCCAGCTTCTGATAGATCAATGGGTTAGTGAGAACTGTAGAAACACACAAAACAAAACACACGGTAGAAATTCACAAAAAAAATGAATTGATGTCAAGGCTGAAGAGAAATTAAGTGAATGAGTCTTTTCACAAGCTGATAGTTTACTAACTATCATGTGGTAAAACAAAAGATTTTAGAGAGCCCAGTATTTTGGCATTTAAATACGTGACTGTGGTTCCCTTTGAGTCTAACAGTGTATGGGGGAGGTCATAAAAGAATCAGCAACTCGTTCCTTTGCTTAGAAGCATTATGTTCCCTGAATATGTGATCTGCATTTGTCCATTCAGTTCCACAATATTTTTTTTTATTTTCTTAAGTAATTACCAAAACAGATTTAAAGATACTTGGACTTGAAACACTGGTGGGGTCACACTTAATCTTTAAGCAAAGGTGTTATTAAATTAATAGCTTGACAGTTACTGGATCCAAGACATTTATTTTATGAATATATCAATACCCTTGAAAAAGCTCCAAAAGTCAAATTAAAATATATTTTATAGGTCAGACTTTATTTAATTTGGATTTATTTGTGCAGTACAAGACAAAGACCTAAAACTGAAACTTGTACAGGTCAAATGAGATGTTACTGCAAAGATACTCAGGCATTATTGTCTTCATGATTCTTGCAGTATAATCAGATATTTTCTGCTTAAGCTTAATTTCCAGCCAAAAATCCTTATAAGTTTATGAAGCTGCTTTTAAAAGACATTACTCTTATAAGTGTGTTAACAGTTAGGGAAGCTGTAAATAGTTTTATTTTCATATATAAGTATTTAATTGTGGTCTTAGAGGAAAAGAAGCAGCTTCTCCCAACACACAACTAGAATTTCATGAACACTGTTATTGCTTAGGTACATTTTGAAGTGAAAAGATTTCAAATTTCCCCCTTTTGGTTTGGTTATTGTTGGTTTTTGTTGGGTTTTTTTGTTTTTTTTTTTTTTAATTAGAGTTATGTTATTTTGTGAAAAGATTTGATTGATTCATTCATTCTCCAAAGACTACATAATTTAAGACTCATCTTAGTCACCCAGGATAGTGATTTGAGAGTGAAGATCTAACATGTTACTGTGGCTACAGCATTAATTGATATACTTTCTTGCACATGTTTTCCTTCTGTTTAGGAGCACATATTCTTGTAGGTATTAAAACCACAAAGGTGTGACAAAGCTTATTTTGCTGAACTGTAAAGTTAGCAATCAAACTGAAACATAACTGATGTTACTTCTTTACTTTATAGTCAGTTACACTCGACCTGTGATTGTTTTGGGACCCATGAAAGACAGAATAAATGATGACCTGATCTCAGAATTTCCAGACAAATTTGGCTCATGTGTTCCACGTAAGTCTCAGCAAATACTGAAGCACTTGAAATGATTTTTTTCTGTTTATTTTCTTAATGGATATCCTCTGTATGTTGAGTTTGAGTTAATATATTGTCTAAACTTTATAGACCTTTCTTAATTGTAAATGTTTTGCTTGTGAAAAATTTGCAGTATAAATGAGAAGCTGCTTTTTTTAGGGGGGAAAAAAATGAAAAATCACTGTTATGTTTTGCTTGAACAATGACTGGTTTCTCTTTGAAGATACTACCAGACCAAAGCGTGACTACGAGGTGGATGGGCGTGATTACCATTTTGTCACTTCCCGAGAACAGATGGAGAAGGATATTCAGGATCACAAGTTCATTGAAGCTGGCCAGTACAATAATCATCTTTATGGAACAAGCGTCCAGTCGGTGCGAGAAGTAGCTGAAAAGGTAAATCAGTGCCAGTTCTTTTCATTTCCTCAGGTGATTCTGACTGTGCTGACAGGGGAAAAGAGAAGATTGGCAAGAGCCAGGAGGAACCCTCTGGTTGTAAAAGGACTTTGTCCAATATTAGAGACAAAGCTTATTGTCACAAGTGTATTTGGGGAAACAATGAAGCTTTGCTAAAATTGAAAGCATCGTGATAGAATTATGGGAAAAGAGCAACCAGAGAATAGAGAAGAAATAATTGGAATTATATAAATCAGCCTAGCTCACATATACAAATCATTAGCTAATTAAGAATAGTGGTGGTAGAGTTGATTCATGTAATGATTCATTTTATATAAACCTGTGTAGAAGAAAACTTGTAAAAATGTTATTCTCTGTGTCCTTCATGGATCTCTGTGACAAAGGTAAAAGGAGTAAATGTAATAAATGCAAGACTTTTTACATAACTACCACTACATTTTGGAGACTGACCCTACTGTTTTTATCCCAAACAGATTTTAGTTAACTATTTCTTGCAAAATCTAAACTTAAACTGCAGTTTACTTGAGCTCTGAAAAAGAGTGGGAATAAAAAAAGCTTACTTCTTAGAGACTTGTTTTCAAGCAAATTTCTTTGCAGATGTTGCACATTAGGTTGACTGGGGCTCTTCTACTATTTAGAAATATGGTGCATTTGCAAAAGACAGTTTTATCTCATCTATAGGAGAGAAGAAACAGCCATTTTCTAGGTGGGAACTCACAAGCATGAGGATTTTCATTCCAGACATGCAGAGGGTTAAGTGTGTTTAGCCCATGTGGCACAGGAGTGTAGCCAGGCCTCTCACAAACAGCATAGAGCATTTTGGCTAAATGGCTGAGTATTGTTATTTCTATCAATTGAATGTATGGGAATCAAAATCAGGATGAATATGGTGAGATTCTCTCTCTGGTTGATGTGATGATGTTTTCTTTCTGCTTTCTCACCCTGTGGCTAAAACCTGGCCCCATGATATATCATGAGAAAAGTAAAGGCTATAAAATTAACTATAAAATTGTTAAATAAATGAACATTGCCCTGAGCAGGAGGATGAATGAAGTAATGAAACTATCATATATTTTTAAAGTAAACTATTTATTGAAGAGCTTAAAACCTGTTGGGAGTTGATTCACCTGGTAGCACAGATAGAATCCCTCATTTCCATCTCTGACCTGAAACTGGCTGTGTTCTTTTGCATCTCTGGTGGGCTTAGGAAGGTACCAACTGATCATGAATTCCATAAACTGACACGAAGAACAAAGCACTTCCAGATGTTTCTATGCTATTAAGGCACAGGCACCATGGGACTTTGTGTTGATGCAGCAGTTTCTCAGCTCCAGCTAACATTATTCTTCTGGGAAACAATGGTCTGTCCTTCAGAACTTGACTTCAGAATTGTGACAGGGCAGAAAGTGGGTGAATTGAGGCTACTCCCTCCTTGTATTCCCCTCAGTCTCACTTCAGGAATTAGTCTTTTTGGTGGGTCTTATTACTGGGATACAAAAGATGACTTCCAGTTTTTCTGTTATGAATTTGGGGGGAGACACAACAGAATTGCTACTATCCCAAAGGTACCACTAGTATTCTTGCAATAGCTTTGACTTGTGTTCATTTGCCCATGTGTTCAGCTGATCCCAGCCTTTCATATCCCTACCTGTAGTGGGCCCAGCTCAAAATGTTTTTTGATGTCCTTGTTCAGTAATAGTAAAAGGCACTGACTGCTGTGCTGTTTTTCTCAGATGCAGTGCAAGTAAGACACTAAGACATATGTAAACCATTGTTTCAATGCACTGTACAAAGAGCAGAATAGCTTCCCTGGATAGAAACATAATTCTATCATGAAATACTCATGTTTCTTCTCCTTGTCTACCACATCTTCCCTTGAAAGGAGTTGTCATACCTCTCTCTTTTTTTTCTTTTTTTTTTTTAAATCCCAAAAAGGAAAATGAACCAGGTCATGCTCTAAATTCTCAGTTCCCAGAGCATGTGCCACATGTAAAGAGAAACCATTTGAAAGATGTGGACAGGTCTGCACATGTAGTAAAATAATTTGCCACAAACACCTTTCTTAAAGGATACCAGCCAGCATCCAGATCCATGGATTGGATCTGGGAAACTCCTGGTATCAGTTGAAGGAAAGCAGCTATGTTCATGTGGGAAGATCACTTCTGTCGTCTTGAAGAATTACTGAAATAAGATGATGTGGGTTTGTTATGCAAGAGATAAATGATTCTAGCTGCCAGGAAGCAGAGATGCCACTTGTTTCAGACTGCAGTCACTTCAGTGTGCTCTCCAGGAATGATCTCCCAGGATTTTAGGAAGTGTGTTGTATGTTCTAAGTAGCCTTTGGTTTTATGGTGGTTGTGGGTTTGTATCTTGGCTCACAGAAATCTGCCATTTGCATTAGTCTCCTGCTAAAGGAAAAGCTTTTCCTATTTTCATCATCTGTCAGAGGGTTTCTCCTTCCCATACCCTTTTCTAAACTGGTGGTGTGCCAAATCACTCATCACTCCTGTGCTACTGAGAAAGGAAAGAATTAAACATGTGTGAGGTGGAAATGAGCATATCAGAGATGAGAGGAGATGAACACAATGAGCCTTTGAGATGGGATATGCCAAAGAGCTGGAAAATTGCTTATAGTGGGAGAATAGAGATGGGGCAAAAAAGCAGCCCTACCACATTGTCTTCCAACTACCCAAGGCATGGTTAAATTCTCTTTGTTTCTCAAGAGATGAAAAAATCATCAGACTGAATCAATTCCATTCACCCTCTCCAAGTTGGTATTGTAGTGTGTGGCACCTGGGGCAGGGAGAAGAGTGCTTGTGTTTGGTTCCAGCTAATGATTCTGCTGAAGGCACTTTCCCTGTCATCAGGGTGACCTCAGGTATGTCTGTTAAATCATCTGGCTCCTCTGAACTCCATCTGTCATGGCCTCCCACCTAAAGGGGAGGGTTTATTTTAAATAAAGCAATCCTTTGTGGTGGTGTAGTTCAGCTGTTCCACAGGATGATTCCACATTGTTGATTGGAGCAGCTTCTGGTGGAGAAAGGAAAGAAGAAGGGTCAGGAGTTTCTGAAACAATCTCAGCAGAGGAGCCTTGTGGGATCTGATGCCCAAGCACTGAAATTGTGATACCATGGATGCAAAGACTCTCATGTTGTTGGCTTCAGTGCCAGATGTGTGTTCTAAATTATTAAGCTGTGCTCACTCTGATTTAAACTTTGCTTAGTGCTATTTTCCCTTGTCTCTCTACCTTTTAGGGCAAACATTGCATTCTTGATGTTTCTGGTAATGCGATCAAAAGGTTGCAGATTGCCCAGCTCTACCCCATCTCCATCTTCATTAAACCCAAAACAGTGGAAAATATCATGTGAGTAACAGTAAATGGTTTGGGACTGTCATTGTATTTGAAAAGCCAACTGCAAGTTCTGTGAAGACAATTATCTTTGCATTTTAAACAATATTTGATTTCCTGAATTTAATTTCCGAGTACTTCTAGCTGTGATTTCTTATCCAAATTGAAGTGCTTGATGTCATTGTGCTAAATGTCATTATGCTAAATTCAGTGTCAGAACAGGAGAGTGTCTTTTATTGGGGTTAATACTTGGATGACAGGTTAAAAGCTTCTCTCCAAAGACTCCCAAGTATTTTATAGCAGTTTTTAAGTGTATAATATTTTCAATTTCAGGGAAATGAATAAACGCTTAACAGAGGAGCAAGCCAGGAAGACATTTGAGAGAGCCATGAAACTGGAGCAGGAATTCACTGAACACTTCACAGGTGGGACTGTTTCCTTGCCAGAGTGGAAATTTTATTGCCTTGTGGAAAACAGCAATTGCCTCAGTGCTGAGATAAGGCTGAACTTTGTTTTCCAGCTGACCTATGATTGTTTTGAGTCAGAGAGCCATCTTAGTACCTCTCCACCTATTTCAATGGGATCAGTTTATATGTACAAAAACTAACTGGGAGCTGAATTTAGGTTTCAATAACTATGAGACCATCTTCTGTTTTCCTAGGTATTGTCATGCAGATGTTTGCTTTGTGGATACATTGTATGCATAAAGCTTTTGATTTGCAAAGCTGAGATTGCCCAGCAAAGCTCTCTGTAGAAAATGAGAGTATTTTAAATCAGAAAGAATGCTGGTAATTAATTAAGCCTCTGAAAATTAGGCAGCTACAGCATTATGGTACTTAACAAATCCAATTTGTGTGTGGGACAGACCTACCTGTAACAGCAAGGGCAGGGCTGCAAGCACTCGCTGCACCAATGGCTTGTATTGCAGATGGTCATATGAGGAGATGGGTCAAGTCAGGATCTTCAGGAGAAGTTTCTTCAGGACAGAAATGAGCCATCCCTATTCCTGGCCTAGATAGACACTCCTTTCCTTGCTGTTTGCTCCTTTCTGTGGTGTTTTCACTGTTTGCTGCCCCATTCACCTCTTCCTGTGAGTCAGGACTCCTTTGGCCAGTTTCTCCTTTGACATCTTAGGTGGGCAGAGCTGTGAACACACCAGGCTTCTCTGCATGGGCAGAGACACAGGAAGGAGTGGTGGCTTCATGTGGGAGGAAGACAGAGGAACAGACTGGGACTCCCTGTCCCAGTCTTCCCACTGCCTTGTCACAAACAACTTGGGTCCATCCTTTTTTGTCTGCCTCCCTCCCTCCCTGCTGCCTTGCAGCTCTCACTTTTATCTCCATACTTCATCTAGCTCTCCCCTTCTTCCCAGAGCTCTCTGTCTGCACACAGAAAGTTAGAGGACTCTCAGCATATATTGAAAATTCTTCCCATTATAGAGTCACCAAAATATTTACCAATGTGCCACATTTGTTTTTCAGGAAACCAGTGAGGTTTATTAATAGACATTAATTAAATACTGAGTAGCTGGTTTTCTCCCAGGTTCTCAGGGCATTTTATGGGACACTTTAGGAAATGAAGGGACATAATACAAGATGCTTCAAAAACCTATGGGTCTTTTTAAGCAGGGACATGTTTCTTCTCAGAAGTATAAGACTTGTTGACAAAGAAACATAGCAATGGTCAGACTTTTGACTTTGATAATCCAGTTCAGGCCAGAAATCCTTTTCTGAATCAGAGATATTCAGACATTACAAATACAGTTTACAGTTTGGAGACTGCCACTCCTGTGAGTCAGGTGGTAAACCACAATGTGTGAACATTGACTAATCTGTTAAAAAATATCATGTACATGTAATGGAAATCAATTTCATCAGTAGATTTTTTAAAACAGACTTAAACTTTGAACTAAAGCACAGGAAGAACTCATCCATCTTCTGTTTTGAGGGCATCACGTCTTGGAAGAGGTTGTGGCTGAACATATAGCTGGAGAGAAGTCAGATGCTGAAGCTTATGGTGATTTGCATTGCAAAGACACTTCTAAATCTTCCTAATGCACTCTTGTGCTGTGAACATAATTGAACAGCCTCCTCCTTCAGGCACTGTGACAGTGCAGATAGGGAGAAAGGGTTTAAGAGATGGGAATGACAAATAGGAATAAAAAGAAGGTAATCTGCATGAAAGCAAAGCTTGGAGCCAGCAGTAATATATTAATGTGCAGAAGAATGAGTCTGGCCTGCCTCCAAAATTAGTTTTCATGCTAAACTTTGTTTCTTTGGTTATCAATGCTGAGCTGGCAATCCTAATTAAGAAGTTGCTATCACATTGTGATTGCTTTTTCAAACTGAACTGTGGTAAGGACAGCTCAAACTTCATCCTTATTTTCCCTAGACTGCACTTTTCTCTGATATATCAGAACCATCCTTATTGGCTCATTCCGAATGTTTTTCTAGACTTGGAGTAAAAATACCCAACCTACACCATCTGAATATAAATTGTACTTTTAACTGTATCAGGACATGTATAAAACTTGAATCTGTTGGCTGGGCAACAAATTCCAGGAGATCCTCTTCTGTTTGGGTGAAAGGAAAGCAGTGCTAGCAGGTGGAAATCCCAAGGTCAGCCAACCCTGCAGTGGAGTTTGGGGATCTGGGAAGGAGTTCACCAGGCTGCATTACAACAAACCTGACGTTTGCACTCACTCTTGCCTTCTATTGGAAACACACAAAAATTAGACCTAACAGAGTCCTGGATGATATGAATTAACTCAGGCAAAATCTAACATGGTTAGAAGAGCAAAAAACCACCTCAGTTTAATGTGTGTGCTTGTAGTAAAGTGACAATCCCATCGTATCCCCGAGTCTCTGAGGGGGAGAGCTGGTGCTTTGTGTGTCCTGCAGGACCATTGCCAACATGCTTGACTGCAGCACTGCCATCAGCTGTTTCAGTGGCTGTCCCTTCAGCAGTCTGAGAAGAGAACAGCTTGGCTGGATTCCTGCAGGGAGCCAGGAGGGGTGGTTGCTGATTGCCACCTTTTGCCACCTTGTGTTTTGCAGCTATTGTCCAAGGAGACACACTGGAGGAAATCTACAACCAAGTGAAACAGATCATAGAGGAACAGTCTGGGCCTTACATCTGGGTTCCAGCAAAGGAAAAATTATGAAAACAGATTTTTATTTTTCATTTTCTAACTGACATCACCTACTACATCTGACAACTCTCAAGCCCTTCCAGTGGAGCCTGCCTCTAGTTCTTTCCAGCGTGGTTCACACCCTAACCATCACATTCTGCAGTTCCCACGATGCTTTACATTTGGTGTCTCTCTTAGTTGAAATAATTTGTATTCTTGTGTGTTGTTGGTTTGCCATTTTTCAAACATGCCAGTGGAATGGCCTGACCAGCTATTAGTTTAGGGGGGTCGGGGGGAGGGAATTGCTTGGTAAAATTCCTTAATGTTTAAGGGAACGTAACTTTCCAAGATTTTTTCAAAAAAGCTTTATAGACATTCTTTTAAAATTTCATAACAATTGAAAGAAAAGTTGTATTCGAGGCAGTTGTAAATCATGAGTAACTTTGCACGCTTAACTTTAATAGCATGGTTTGGTCAGGGCAATCAATTTCAGGTTTTATTTTTTGGAGTTAAATTTTATTCTCAGAGTATTTTTTTTTAATTTTTT